>JANVCQ010000061.1:49563-71077 GCA_025531925.1 Erythroxylum plowmanianum | reverse complement strand
TAATTAAAATCTCTCTAAAACGACACTTATTTTGGATAGGAGGGAGTATTTAGTATAACTAAATTATGTCAAATTCTTATTTGACTCACTTGTGTTCTTGGAGAATGCATAACTTATATTTTAACAGCATTAAGGGAAATAATTGCATCAAGGAAATCATTTAAGTGGCGTAGTAATTCGGTAAGATAATGGTGTCCCACATTCATAATACCCCAACAACATATACAACATTTTTAGAAGTTCTCTAGAAATTTACCGAACAAATATGGAAAGGTCTTATTTTTTGACCTCAATCACATTCGAGAACGCTTAGCAAGAACAGGAAGATCGGTGCAAGCAAATGCAAGAACCTCATGGTCGTTCTCGAATTGGGCCATCTCCTTTTCCTGAAGCATATCCAGGCTTCAATTCCATTACCATCTTTTGTTTTGCTAAGCTCAATTCGGCTCCTGCGTGCGGGATGTGGAATACAGGTGGCCCATGAAGGTTTACCCCAACCGAAATCCGTCTCATATACTGGAACCCACAGATTGTTCGATTCTCAGTGAAAGTAAACGCCAACAAATGACACCAAATAGAAAATATAGCAGGACACCTCATCAATTTTATTTTGTTTTTTTACTGTTCATCATTATTCTTTGTCCTTATTTAGGTAATAGAGGTTGGAAATTGCTAGGTTTGTTATCAAAGAGTAACAAAAAAGAGAGAGAGTATGAAATCAAGTATATATCACACACACAAATCATGAATAAAATTCATTCATTTCTCACAAATTTCGATCCTTATTATTGTCTTCTATATGGTATCAGATCAGAGAAATACAGGTTCATTAATGGAGCTTGCAAGGAACTAGAGAACGACCCATAACTGTTGAAGAAACGGAGAACAACTGATTTTATGGTAACATCTTGGCTCTTAAACTTTATGTCTAAGGAGATTGCTAGGTCCTTTTTGGTCGTGACTACTACGAGAAATCTATAGGAAGAACTTAGAAATAGGTTTGGAGAAAGTAATGGACTCCAAATCTACCAATTAATGCAAAGTATCGATAATTTGAGACAGGGAAACGATTTTGTAACTAGCTATTTTAACAAGCTAAAATGGTTGTGGGACGATCTTGGAAGTGTTATGCCTTTTAAAGCTTATTCTTGTGAAATTGGTAGCAAGAATGTTAATGTTGAAGAAAACAACAAATTGGTTCAAATTTTAATGGGGTTAAGGGACGATTATCAAAGTGTAATTAGTCAAATCATGTTGTATGATCCTTTGCCTAATTATGTAAAGCTTATTCCATGTGCTGATAGTTGAAAAATAGAGGGATGTTTTTGGTTTATTTGATAATTCGAATGAAACTGGTCAATTAAATGTTGCTCTTAGTGTAAAATCTAGTGGAAATAGAAAGGGAGATGCAAAGGAGAGTAGCTTCGCATCTGGATTAGCAACTGGAAAAAGGAGATTCGTTAAAAAGGATGATAAATACTGCACCCGCTGTAACAAAAGGGGTCACAAGGTGGAGACATTTTAAAATCTATGAAGAGTCGGGTTGGTTTAAGGAGTTAAAACAAAAAAGGGCAAGAGAAAGGGGATTCCATGTAGTAGCTGCAGTTGAGAGTCCTCTTGATATCGGACAAGGAAGCCAAAAAACTGAGACAATTGAAGCTAAAACTGACCTCAGTATATTATCTCGACAATTATAGGAGCTAATGAAGCAGGTAAAAGGAAAAGGTATGATTGAGGCAAACCATGTAGCATTCAATAGCTACCAGGTATGGATTCTTTTCACAATGATAAATGTTTGCATTGATTATGATCATGGTCCATGGATAGTAGACTCGGGAGCCTCCACCCATATGACCTTCGATAAAAACAAACTCAAAAACCTCGTAAACATACATTTTTAGTCAAGATGTTATCTTTTACGAAACTTTATTTCCGTATAAACAAATCGAAGAAACTGAACACAACACTAACCCAATGTTTGACCCATTGTTTGGGCCATCCAGCCCAAATACTTATACCCAAACTCAACTACCCAGTTACCTAAACCCCGCTACCCAAACCTCGTTGACGAATTCACCCAGACCTGACCCGATAGACCAACCTACACCATTACCATCACCAATTACTATTGACATTCAAAATCCTCGAACTGAAACCCTATATCTATCAAATACTCAAACAACTTCCAATAACATTATCGTACCTACTCGATTCAGTACCCACCACTGGAAATCACCACAATACCTTAGTGATTATATTACTACCCTACCAAATCAAGCTCTCAATACTTCCTCGCAGCTCTTCACGGACCACGACAAGCTCATCTTCTCCACTTCCTATAAAACCTCCCTTGCTAACGTGTCTACTGACTATGAATCGTTTTCTTATGAAAGTGCTAAATAGGACACATTGTGGATTGAATCGATGGAGGTGGATTTTGAAGCTTTGGAAAGAAACAAAACCTGGGTATCATCTACGTTACTGGTAGGAAAGAAGGCATTAACCATAAAGTGGGTATACAAAATCAAAAGAAAACTAAACGGCATACTGAAAGACAGAAAACACGTTTGGTTGTGAAGGGATTCAAGCAGACCCTGGGTGTTGACTACTTCAACGTTGTAAAGATTACTACAATTCGTATTATTCTTCTTATTTCCACAGCAAAGGGGTCGCCCATACACCACGTGGATATAAACAATGCTTATCTACATGGAAAAATCGATGAAGAAATTTACATCTCACCACCTCAAGGCTATAACAGAATGCGACTAGGGGAGGTACTAAGACTTCGGAAATCTCTATATGACCTAAAACAGGTAGGAAGGCAATGGAATAAGGAAATCACTGTAAACTTGACTATTTACAAGTTCGTCTAAGTAGACTCAGATCCTTGTTTGTTTACAAAGGGTAACGATACTGACTTTGTAGCCTTAGTTATCTATATAGATGATGTGTTGATCACCAATTCTGATGAATCCTTGATAAGTGATGCAAAGGGTTTCTTGAATGATTTATTCATCATAAAGTATATGGGATATGTAAAGAATTTTATTGGCATCAAAATAGCTAGATCAAAGTGTGGTATGTTATTATCCCAACAGAAGTACATACGTGATATATTGTCTGATTTGAATTTGGGGGATTTGAAAAGTGTTGATGTGCCCATGATTCCAGGATTGAAATTGAATTCTAATGATGGTGCTTTATTAGTCGACATTGAGAAGTATAGGAGAATTGTCGGACAATTTTTGCATTTGAATTTTATGCGACCTGATATCACATATGCAATGCAGCAATTAAGCTAATACACCGCTGCCCCAATAGAACCACATTGAAAGGCACTAGCTCATGTGTTAAGGTATCTCGCAGGGAGTGTTTCAAAGGCACTATTTTACTCGACAAACTCTAAAAACAAACTATTAGCTTATTTTGATGCAGATTGGGCAGGCTGCCTAGTCACCCAAAAATCCATTAAAGGTTTCTACATATTTCTGGGTTCATCCTTAATTTCTTGGAAGACAAAAAAGCAGGAAAAGGTCAGCAGATCTTCTTCTGAAGCCGAATATAAGAGTATGGCTAGTACTCTATGCGAAATAAAGTGGCTAAATTACATTTTGAGGAATCTGCAAGTGAAGGTTCCATTTCCAATTCCACTAAGATGCGATAACATGGCAGCAATCCATATCTCCAATAATCTCATGTTTCATGGGCATACCAAGCATCAAGATATCGATTGCCACTTGGTACGTAATGTAAACTACGATGATTTTCTCCAAAAAAGTCACTCATCTTCGAGGTTCCAATTGGTCGATGCATTCATAAAGGCTTTACTAGCACCATCACTTCACACAACGTTGGACAAGTTGGGTTTAACGTAAACTCCTACTTGAGGAGGGGTTGTTGGACTCACAAGAAAAGTCAACACTAGCAAATGGCACCACATTAAAAAAAATAGCAGGATACCTCATTAATTCTATTTTGTTCTTTTTTTTACTGTTCATCATTTTTTTGGTCCTTATTTAGGTACTACAGGTTGGAAATTGCTAGGTTTGGTATGAGAGAGTACAGAAAAGAGAGAGAGTATGAAATCAAGTGTATATATATCTTCACAAATCATGAATAAAATTCATTCCTTTCTCACAAGTTTCAATCCTTATTATTGTCTTCTACACAGATGCTTATGCAAAAGTAAGGGTGACCTTTGATATTTATCACTGGTGGTTCTTTATTATTCTCTTTGAGGCTATTGTTGCTTCCGGCAATACTGTATAATTTATTCAAACTTTCTCTTATATTACCTGCCAATTCATTCAATTCTAGTTGGTTTTCCTCGACTTTATTGTGGTACACCAAATTATGTTTCATATGGTGATTTCTGGCAATGGTGGTCGCAATCTTTTGCACATATTCACTGCTTGGAACAATACATATGGCCCAAAAGATGACTCGGACAATGATCTTGAAGCAGAAATGGCATATTTCATAATTAATGATAACGTCAAATCAATAACAGTCAAATATTGCTATCCTAAGACTTGTTGGGATGTCAAGTTTGAGTATGAATCTCACATTGGAAAGAGATGAAACTAGTGAAGGACATATAAGTGGAAATGACCCATAAGCCTAAAGCCTTAAGGTTTTGGGTTGAAATGTGGTGTCAAAGACCATGAGTATGTTCTCTTACTAGATCCATGATGAAAATCTACCATAAAAGTGGGCTTTTCAAATCCAACAAAGTGGTATCACAGCTAGAGCCAGAAGCCTCACTCTTCTTTCTTCTTTTCGTTATGCAGGTGCCATCATTAGAACAACACAAACCAGAAAATAATTTTATCAGGGTCTTCTAACATCCCCCAACTGTCAATGCTAGTCTTTGTGCACAACAAGGTTGATATAGTTGACGTATCCTTTTGAAAGGCATCTTCCTACTGTGAGACTTGGGCCATACGTCGACGTCTCTATGAAGACAAAATAGTAGAAGTAGTCACATACTCAACTGCATAAGCGAGGATTTGAACTCAAAACCTCCTAGAAGAAGGAAGAACATTGATGCTATTTAGCCACTGCCAGAAGATATACAAAAGCACCAAAAACTGTATTTTAAAGGTGTTCCACAGTAAAAAAAAACCAAGATGAATGAAATGTTACCATTTCAATTTTCAAAACTTAACAAGGAGAATTATGAAAATTGGCATATCAGAATAAAAGCATTTCTAGGATCACAAAATGTGTGGGATATTATAGAAAAGGCTACAATCATCCAGGATGTGAAGAAGCGTTAACGATAGTGGAAAAGGAAGCGCTACAGAAAGCTAGAAAGAAGGATCAATAAGCGCTCACTCTTATTCATATGTTCTTAGATGAAAATATGTTTAAAAAGGTGTCTATTGCAACTATGGCAAGAGAAGCGTGGGAGATTTTATAGAATTATTTTAAAGGAAAAGACAAAGTAATTAAAGTGCACCTGTAGACTTTAAGATGTGACTATGAAAATCTCAAGATGAAGGATTCTGAATCTATAGAAGAGTATTTTGGCAAAGTCTTGACTATTTTGAATCAATTAAAGAGATATGGAGAATTGATGGAAGACGTTCGAGTGATTGAAAAATTTCTTCGGTTGCTAATTTTAAAATTTGATTACATTGTGATTGCCACTGAAGAGTCAAAGGATTTGGATTCGATGTCTATAGATCACCTTTTGGGTTCGTTATAAGCTATGAAGAGAGATTGAAGAAAAGAGAAGAACCAGATGCTCAAGAGTTACAGGCGAAGTTAAATTTAAATGAAAAAGAAGACAATCAACATCAAGGACATAGTAGAGGACAAGGAGGTAGAGGTCGTGGTTGAGGCTAGAATCGTGAAAATCGTGGAAGAGACAGAGGAGGCAGAAATAATTCGAATGATAACGAAGAGTCAGATTTTCAACATCAATATCTAAGAAGAAGTGGTAGAGGTGGATCATTTCAATGAGGTCATGGTCAAAGATCCAATATACAATGTTACAATTGCGAAATATTTGGTCACTATGTAGCGGAATGTAGATGGAATTCAAATGAAGAAGAAAATGAAAATTATGTTGAGGTTGAAGAAGATGATGATGAAGTATTTGCCTTGTTATTAACGTGCAATGGTGACAAAGAAAAGAGTGAGGAGTCTTGGTATCTTGACTCAGGAGCTAGCAATCATATGACTGGTAATAAAGATTTATTTTGTAGTCTTGATGAATCTGTTAAAGGAAATATTTCTTTTGGTGATAAACCTAAAGTTCCAATCAAAGGTAAGGAGAAATTTTGATTAAATTGAAGAATGGAGATCATCAGTTTATATCTCATGTTTATTATGCTCCTGTTGTGAAAACAAATATATTGAGTATTGGACAACTTTTGAGAAAGGGTATGAAATACAGATGAGAAAGAGTGGATTGGTCATGCGAAATGGAAAAGGAAGATTGATCGCAAAAGTGCCAATGTCGAAGAACAAGATGTTAATACTGAAGATTAATAAAGATAGTCCCATATGTTTAAAAGCTACTACGAATGATTTGTCATGGTTATAGCATCTTAGGCTGGGCCATTTGAATTTTGGTGGATTGGAGCTATTGTATAAGAAAAGGATGGTACATGGCTTGCCTTTCATAAGTCATCCTGATCAAATTTATGAAGGTTGTATGTATGGTAAGCAGTCTAGGAGGAGCTTTTCGAAGGAGTCTTTATCTTGAGCTATACAACCACTCAAATTGGTGTACGCTGATACATATGGTCCTGTTGCACCAAGTTCATATGGAAAGAACAGGTACTTTTAATTATTTATTGATGATTATACTCACAAGACTTAGGATTATTTTTTGAAGGAAACATATAAAGCATTTGAAATGTTTAAGAAATTTAAAGCTCGAGTTGAGAATGAAAGTGGAACTGATCGAGGAGGTGAATTCATGTCAAATAAATTTAATCAATTATGTGAGTATCTTAGTATTCGACATTCTTTGATGGTTCTTAGATCGCCTCAGCAAAATGGAGTTGTGGAGCGTAAAAATAGAACTATTCTTGACATGGCTCGTAGAATGCTAAAGAGTAAGAGGATGCCAAAGAAGCTTTGAGCTGAAGCAGTAGCATGTGCTGTGTATTTGAATAATCATAGTCCCACAAAGAGCCTAATGCAAATGACTCCATAAGAAGTATGGAGTGGAAGGAGGCCAAGTATTTCGCACTTAAGAGTATTTTGAAGTGTTGGCTATGTGCATGTTCGTGATGAAACAAGAAACAAGTTGGATGATAAGAGTTAGAAGTTCATATTTGTTGGCTATGCTAAAAATTCAAAAGGTATAAATTATGATATTCAGAATGGAAAAACAATCATTAGTAGAGAAGTTGAGTTTGATGAAGAAGGCTCATGGGAGTGGAATGTACCACAGGATGAAAATTATGAATTTCTTCCTTTGTTTGACAAGTTTTTTGATGCAGATAAGTCCTAGAATTAAATTGTTACTAATGTTATATCGCGAACTCCTCCACGTGAAGTTCAAACAACTTAAACGATTATGTCTCCACAAAGCTCCTCCGAGAGGCCACATCGTATGTGGAGTTTAGAAGAAATATATGAATTAATAGAAGAAATCAATGATTCTACTCTATTTTGTTTGTTAGTAGATACGAAACTAATGACGTTTGAAGAAGCTGTCAGAGATGAAAGATGGAGATATTCTATAGACGAAGAGATGAAAGCAATTAAAGAGAATGGTACTTGGTGATTAATAGATCTTCCAAAAGGGAAGCAACCTATAATAAAGTGGATTTATAAAGTGAAGAAAAATTCAAAAAGAGAAGTAGAGAAGTACAAAGCTCGAATTGTTGCAAAAGAATTTACTCAAAAAGTTAGAATTTATTAAGATGAAGTCTTTAATCTAGTTCTTCATAATAAAAGTAAACATATAGACACCAAGTACCCTTTTATAAGAGAATGCATTGGGAACAAAGAGATTCAATTAAAGCATGTGACATCTAAAGATCAAGTTACCGATATGTTTACCAAAGCTTTAAAATGTGAAGATTTTTGCAAATTGAGAGCTATTCTTAGAGTTATTAAAGGTTGAATTACAAGTTTAAGAGACGGTGTTAGATAACAAACTTGAATCATGATTGTTAGAGTCCTAGTTGAAGTTATTAGTTAGAGTCCTAATGGGAGTTAATAGTTATTAGTTATAAGTTACATTGTTTAAGTTAAATAGTAGTAGTTTAGTTTATCAAGATTTGGTTTTGTAAGACTATAATTATATGGGCATAGTCACGTTTTAGGTGGTAGCAATTTACCTTATTATACGAAAGATTGTTTAGCCTCTATTCCTCTATTTCTTTCTCCTCTTCCATATTTTTTTGTTGTCCAATAAGTGGTATAAGAGTCGATGGTTGGGCAAGGGACAACCGTAGTTGGATTCCGTGGTTGCCTTCCCATAAAGAAGAGCAAGGAGACTCCTAGTAAGCCCAGACTAGTGGAGTAGAAGTGCTCTTAGTGACGTCATATACTCAAGCTGCTAAGAAAAAGACTTTCACTCAACGAAGAGTCCAAGTCCGATGTGAAAGTTCACACTTGAGGGGGAGATTGTTGGGATGTCAAGTGTAAGTATGAATCCCACATTGGAAAGATATGAAACTAGTGAAGGACATATAAATAGAAAGGACTCATAAACCTAAAGCCTTAAGGTTTTGGGTTGAAGTGTAGTGTCAAATCCCATGAGTATGTTCTCTTACTAGATCTATGATGAAAATCTTCCATAAAAACTATTAAAATCCAACAAGAAGACTATGCTTCCCTTGAGTTTTGCGACTTTTGAGGCAAGGAAAACTATCCTTTTTGTCACGAGTGACCCTTCTACAGTTGTGAATGGTGTAGGCATGATAAGCATATCTGCGGTGGGCGAAAACAATGACTTAACAAATATGGGATTAGGTGATACTAGTCTGTCACCTTCCAAAGTCGTCATTGATACCCAACTTTAGACAAACGTACACAGTAATGATGTATCTATGAAAAGGAATTGATCTATGTCTTCGTTCCTTTATTTTATAAAGATATGGTATATATACAATAAAAGACTCCTAAGACTGTAAGACTTCTAAAGAATAAAGACTCATAAACAATAGCCTTTAACTACGTAACAACACCTTCCATATATACAATCCTACCTAAATTGCAACACCTTCCGTATATACAATTCTACCTAAATTACAATATCCAATACTCCCCCTCAAGGTTAGTGCATGAAGATTTCGAATGCCCAACTTGCAAAAAAGGTGTTCAAACTGATGGCGACCAAGTCCTTTTGTTAATATATATGCCAATTGTTCGGTTGTACACACATGGCTTGTAACAATATTTCCTCGTTGTATTTCATCCCGAACAAAGTGACAATCAATCTCAATATGTTTGGTTCTCTCATGGTACACAAGATTAGTAGCAATATGTAATGCTGCTTGACTGTCACAATACAAACATGTAAAATTTTCATCAAACGCTCCTAAGAATTGTAAAAGTCCTACAACCACTTCAAATCACAAGTCATGGTAGCCATGGAACGATACTCATCTTCAGCAGAGGAACAAGATACCGTATGTTGCTTCTTGGTCTTCCAAGAAATAGGAGATGTACCTAACAACACTACATAACCTGTTAAAGAACGGCGAGTCAAAGGACAACTTGCCCAATCTGAATCACAATAAGCCAACAATCTCAAATCACTATCTGACGATAAAAAAATGCCTTGTCCATGACTTCCCTTCAAATACCTCACAGTACGTAATACTGCTTCCCAATGATCCATTCTTGGATTATGCATAAACTGAGCTAATACATGAATAGAATAACAAAGCTCGGGTCTAGTGATGGCTAAGTATATTAGTCGTCCACCAATCGTCGACATTGTTTTGTATCAGCCATAAGTGTCCCATCTGCAAGAGCCAATGATGATTCTGCTCTATTGGAACTATAGCTGGCTTGGCTCCTAGTAGTCCAGTTTCTGTAATAATATCAAGTGCATACTTCCTTTGACATAGAAAATTTCCTTTAGGTCCATGAGCCACTTCAATGCTGAGAAAATATTTAAGCAATCCAAGATCTTTCATATGGAAGCATGAGCTAAGATATTGTTTAAGTTTATTTATAGCATCAACATCATTTCCAACAATTATCAAATCATCTACTTATACCATCACATTCAGACAAGAGGAATTCTTGCAATAAGTGAATAGAGAACAATCTGAATAAGATTAAAGAAATCCATATCTTTTCAAAGATGTCACTAACTTAGAGAACCAACACCTAGGAGCCTGTCTCAATCCATATAAAGATTTCTTCAATTTGTAAACCTTTGTTTGATCTGAGGAGGAGAAACCTGGAGGCAACTTCATATACACTTCTTCATTCAAATCCCCATGCAAGAAAGCGTTATTCATATCCATCTGATGGAGCTCCTATTTCTTCACTGCTGCCATAGCCAATACTGTTCTTATTGTGGCCATCTTCGCTACCGGAGCAAACGTTTCATTGTAGCAATTCCTTCAATTTGTTTATTCCCCAATATCACTAACCATGCCTTATATCTCTCAATTGTGCCATTTGACTTGTACTTTATCTTGTATGCCCATTTACATCCTGTGGCCTTTTGATCTGCAGGCAATTTCTCAAGAATCCATGCTTCATTGTCGTCTAGTGCCTGAATTTCTTTTCTCATAGCATCCCTCCATTTATCGTCTTGTATTGCTTCTGCATATCCCTTAGGCTTCAAAGTAGCATTAACTGCAGCTAGAAAATATCAATGGTTTTGCGAAAATTTGGCACATGTCATAGAATTGGATATAGGATAAGGAGCCATACCTGAGGAATACTGCTTAGAGTTGGGTTTAGTATGAGTGGGGTCTTTTAAACACCGAGCACTATAGGTGACAAAATCCTTCAACAAAACTGATGGTTTAGGCTATCGTTGTCCTCTTCCCAAATTCTCTTCTTCAGTTCTCTCTATACCATCTACCTTGTCATCATCCTGTCTTAATTCCTCAATTTTGTCAATACTCCCCCTTGCTTCCTCAATGTCAACTCTCTCCCTCAAGTTTGCATCTTGATTACTTGACGTAATTTTTATGATTGTGTTTACATCCATCTCATCATCAATCACCATATTTGTTGTTGGTTTAGAATTAATTTCAATAACTTTTTCTTTATCTTCAACATATGGAAATACATGTTCACGGAATATCACATCATTCAACACAAAATATTCTCCATTTTCCACATCATACAGATGCCATCCTTTCTTCCCCCAAGGATAGCCTACAAAAACACAGTTTTTACTTCGCTCACCAAACTTATCTTTTTCCCTTGTGACCTATCTGGCATACCAAAGACACCCAAATACTTTGAGACACTCATACTTAGGTACCTTTCCAAACAAGACCTCATATAGAATCTTCCCATTAAGCAAAGAAGAAGGAGTTCGGTTTATCAAGTATCCTGCAGTTAACACACATTCACCCCAGAACTGAATGTCTAGCCACATTCAGTATATGTGTGTTATACTAAATGTGTGTGGAGCATTAAGGACCCCACATTCAGTATATGGAGAAGTTTGACAGTCCCATAGGACATGGTGAAATATCTCGAATGTCGAATCATAGGCTCACATCACCAGTCATATGATGCGAGGCTCCTGAATCCATAATCCAATCATTTAATGATAAATTTGTATTACCAGAAAGTCGTTCCACTTTGCTTGTTTTGGGCATACTCAACATGTCAAGCAACTTTGCCCATTGCTCATCACTTAGTCTAGGGATTCCGTTGCGATCAACATCGGTAACATGCCTGGTTTCTTCTACTATAGCTAGAGTGGCATTTGCTGTCGCTTCTCCTTGACCGGAACCCGTAGAGAACGAATGAGTTCCTCCATGACCTCGATTACCACCTTTTCTGGTCCCTCGAGGTCTGTCTCCCCACCATTCTGGGTACCCAATAATCTGGAAACATTCTTTAGCTTCATGCCCAGGATGTTCATAATGGCTACAAATCCCATTCTTGTTGTCCTTTGCGTGCACAATAGTTGTTTTAGCACCTGACACTGCTTGTGCTGCAAATCCTACAACTTCTCCATGTCCCTCCTTACTTCTAGCTATATTTCTATGTCTCTTTTCTTGGATCAACATAGAGTAAACTTTATTCAAATTAGGCAATGATTCCAAACTCAACACATTAGAATGCAAAGTTCCATACATCACATCATCAAGACCTATCAAGAACTGATGAATCCTTTCTTCTTCCCTTTTTCTTTCAAGTTCGGCAGAAATATTGCAGACGCAACTTCCACATCGACAGACAGGTATTGGTTCATAATTAGCTAGCTTATCCCACATCACCTTCATGCGCATATAATATGTCATCACTACTTGCCCTTGTTGTTTACAGGAAGCAATATCAGTTTTCAATTGATGGACACAAGGCCCATTCCCAATGGAAAATCGTTGCTAAAGATCCTCCCACAGATCCTTTACATTCTCCACATATGTTATGGTAGAACGCAAAGCATGTTCAATTGTATTAAAAATTCAAGCCACCAGCATCGAATTCACCATCTAGCCGTTTTCAATTTTAGATGAATCTTTATTCGATTTCTCTACACTCCCATCAATAAATCCAAGTTTCTTCTTTGCTCGAAGTGTATTGTGTATGGATCTCACCCGTTCTTCATAGTTTTCTCCTTTCAATTGAACATGAGATACGATGGTTCCAGGATTATTTAAAGGATGCAAATAATACAATGAGGTATTTATTTGCCCCTTTCCTAAGCCTTCTTCACTTTTATGCTCTTTTCCATTAGCCATGGCTCTGATACCATGAAAAGGAATTGATCTATGGTATAAATATAATAAAAGACTTCTAAGAATGTAAGACTTCTAAAGAATAAAGACTCCTAAACAATAGCCTTTAACTACGTAACAACACCTTCCATATATACAATTATACCTAAATTGCAACACCTTCCGTATATACAATTCTACCTAAATTACAATATCCAATAAAGCTTATATGAAATGCTCACACTTACGACAATTCCTCCACAACTGAACAGTGTAAATTGAATAACCAACATACAACCTAAAGGAATATTGCTAGGATCAGATGTAGGAAATAAGTTTTTCCAATCTTGGACTTTAGGATTAGCAAGGAAGGTGGAAAACTGGCAATCAATGCAAACTTCCAAAAAATGGGCCCCTTCATCATTACGGTCAATTGTTGATTCATCATCTTTGAGCCTCCCTGCAAATGGATAATATTGAACTAGTGTTTCAGAGAGCCACTTCTGTAGGGAATGAGACCTTTTGGAGAAAGTTGGAAGGATTTCATCATGATTATTCAAGTCAACATTTGAGTGGTAGAAGAAAGCTATAGTGCCATATAAATGACTGTGATGTTGGTCCTAAAAAGAAAGCTTGAAGGCTTGAAGATGATTAGGGGTAGGAGAAGATGGTTTGATTGCTTACCTAGAGATAATTTCAAGCTTCTTCGTCAACATTTTCTTTCCTATTGCTGTAGTTTAAATTTATGAACATAACGTACTGATGATTTTTCTCCTTTATAAAGAATCATGTGGCCTACATGTTTAGTTTTTTTTTAAAAATACTAAACATAAAGTACAAGGACTAAATATAAAATGACCGAAGATGATCCTGCAAAGAGATAAATTATTTAGTGAGTAGATTAGGTTTGGAATAGATTAGACAAATAGGAGTACACGACGACAAAATCTCTGTTAAAATTCCACAAATGTGATACCACCTAAAAAAGTAGAAACAAAATACAACTAACTTCTTTTTTTGAAAATAAAAGAAATTATATTAATCATAGCAAAAGTTATCACACCATTACAATGAGTCACATTATCAGACTGCAGTCAGTACATACTGAAGTGTTTATAGAGAGTTAAATTGATCAAAAAAATAATGAATTATACTTCCAATTGTTTTTCAATGCATTGCTAAGTGTACTGTGCTTGTTGCTATGAATGCAGCTCAAACCCAATTGACGGTGTGTTCAACGATCTGATATTTTCCTTCTTTGATTTCCTTGTATAATCTCTTATTTCTCTCCCTCCAAATGGAGTAGATGGTGGTAGTAAAAGATGTTTTAATAAGTGTTCCATTTGGTTTGCCTGGCTTGGTCTTGACAATAATCATGTTAAGTGTCTCCCTCCATTCAAAAGTAAACCTGGGTAGTTGTAACATACTCATTATCTTGCTCCAGATTGCCTGGGTGTAGTTACATTCAAAAAATAAATGATTCTGACTCTCTGCTATAAGTTTACATAAACAAAAATGGTATCATAACTCTCAAAGCACCTATCCTTGGTTCTGAGTTGCTTTTTGATTACTAACCAAGTGAAAATGGAAGCTTTTAGGTTTAAAGATTATTTCCAAATAATATCAAACCAAGGAAGCTGTTCAGCATCACTCGATAGTATCTTATGACAGGTGCTATTAAGAAATGTACCTCTTGGGTTAGGCAGCTAAGTGATATTGTCCTCTCCCATT
This sequence comes from Erythroxylum plowmanianum, assembly GCA_025531925.1. Lineage (NCBI taxonomy): Eukaryota > Viridiplantae > Streptophyta > Magnoliopsida > Malpighiales > Erythroxylaceae > Erythroxylum > Erythroxylum plowmanianum. The sequence continues at coordinate 56,504 of JANVCQ010000061.1, read as the reverse complement.
ACATTAGGAAGAGGAGGCAAGTACTCTGAAAGCAAAGAGAAAATTGCTATCCTATTCTCCATTGTGGTTGAGTGAAGAAACCATTGCATTCAATGGGATACGGTTTCTGAGTGGTGCTAATGCTTCTCTCTAAATAAGTGGACTATAAGATGTCCAATTATCAAACCAAAACCAAATGCTTGCACCATTCCCCAACTGATGCTTAATGTAAGGATAGACCAAGCTCCTCAAGTTAAGAATGTATTTGAAAGTCTAGGAATATTCTCTAGAATTTTCCAATTGTCAAAAACTCTGATCCTGAAGATTATATTCATTTACCCACTTGATCCATAATGCTTTTTTTGTCATTAAAGAGTAGCCATATTCTTTTGCATAAAGAACCTTTTGCATTTGGGAAATTGAAATAACTCCGAGTCCACCTTGCTTCTTTGTTAGAGTAATGTCACTCCATTTTACCTTGACCTTCTTACCATCTTCTGTTTTTCCTGCCCACAAGAATGCTTTAAGAATTATATCAATCTCCTTGTTAACTTGTTTAGGTAAAATAACATGTGTAGAACAATGAATATGCAAACTATTTAATACTGAAGTGATGAGAGTCAACCTTACTGCCATTGATAGAAACTGATTATACCAAGCATTGATCTTTTCCTTAATCTTCTCAATCAAGGGAATGAAATCAACAAATTTGGGCTTAGCAGTTGTCCTTGGCACTCCCAGATATCTGAAAAGAGGGATGTGTAATCTGAAACCAACAATGCCAGTGATTTCCTCTTTATTTCGCACATATGAGGATATATACATATTGCTCTTCTCCATATTCACCTGTAAGCCAAACCATTTTGAAAATATATACCAAATATGTTTCAAAACTTTGATAGAGTGAGTGTTTGCACCACTGAGTAGCATCAAATCATTTGCATAGATCAAATGTGTTAACTGGAGTCGTCTACATTTATGGTGGAAGTGAAATCTGCCATTATTGACAATAAGTATCTAGATGTCTCTTCCATTACTAAAGTAAAAAGGTAAAGGGAAAGAGGGTCCCCTTACCTAATACCTTTGGTTGGCCTAAAAGGTAAAGATGGGATGTCATTCACCATTACACTGTTGGACTGCAAGGATCCTCTTCTCTCTTATCACTTATTGAAATCATTATAGTTTCCTATTTTAGATTTTTTAAAAATAGATTGGAATTATGATGCTATTCTTAGGTAGACTGCCGTTACATTGGCCTCAGTTTATTTTTTGGGTACTTGCATTCACCTTACTTATGAATTTTTATTTTCCTTTTCTGCCACTATGAATAAATTTGGACTGGTTTTTTGTCAACTTTGCGGTTAAGGATGCAGATGACATCCAAAATGTACCTGCATCTGCGAGCAGCAGATCTGAGGTTAAGGATGAAAAATCAACTAAACTTGATATCCAACGTGAGGGTGTAAAAGAAACAAGTTCTGCAATCGACACTTTTGAACTCCCCCCTCATACTATTCTTGGAATGCCAGCATTATCGCCAACAATGGTAGGGCATTGTTGCTCCATTTTGCCAATAGATTGTGTTTTTCTTTACAAGCTGAATAGTCATGTGATGTTGATTAATTTGCTGGACCAAGGTAACATTGCCAAGTGGAAGAAAAAGGAAGGAGATAAGGTTAGTTTGCTAACATGGCTTTTCTTTTTTACTGCTATACTACATTCTATCTTCTCAGAACCAAGTCACCATCCCATGTTTTCTTTATGCTCCCACTTTCAGATAGAAGTTGGCAATATCATATGTGCGATAGAGACAGACAAAGCTACTCTTGAATTTGAAACTCTTGAAGAGGGGTAATCTTCTTTTTGGCTTTAAGATATAAAATCATATACTTTTATGTGACAGCACTGCTGACTCTGTAACCTGGTTTTGTTATGTGCAATACTAATACACATCTTCTCATTATGATCGGTGGCACCACAGAGGTAGCCTGTGTGTTAAACAGCTATAACAAAGATCAGTTACGTGAAAAAATGGAAATAAATAGAGAAAAATAACATTTTGCGATCGAATGGCAACTAATGTAGGAAGGAAACTTGGGTGAAACCTTTTTGGAATATCACACTGAAATCATTAATAAAAAATAGGCTGATTCGAATTTTTGTGCTTTGCAGAAGAGATTCAATTCACTGTCATATGGTTGTTGAATCCTTAAACCAACCAAGGTTTGACAACTATAGGGGTATCTGAGAGATGGAAATTAGAAATCTAGGTATTTGCAAGAATGAAAAGGGTTCTGTTGCAAACTCAGTGTACAGATAGAAGCCAGTTAACTACAGCCTTTTTGAGCTTGTAATTGTAATTAGCGCTACTACATGTGTAACCCCATAGCATTTGCTTGTCAGTAGTTTTGTGAAATCTGTTCTGGAACTTAACATCTTGTTGCTTGAGTAATGTTACATGTAGGTATCTGGCTAAGATATTGGCACCTGAAGGTTCCAAGGAAGTGGCCGTGGGACAACCTATTGCAATAACAGTAAGTTAGTAATTTTGCTCATGTGGTTGATTGCTTTTTGTTAAGTAAACTGGAATATTTCAGCTTCTTCATCTGATACTTATTTTGTGTAGGTGCTATTTGACACTGATAAGGCTGCCTAATTCAATATTTTATCTTTCTGATCTTTTTGCAAGGTTGAAGATCCTCAAGATATTGAAGCTGTAAAGAATTCTGCCAGTGGTTCAGTAAGTACAAAAGAAGGAAAGTCAACCCATCATGAATCTAAAAGTGAACCTATAGAAAAGAAGGGCAGTTTTACAAAGATAAGTCCATCTGCAAAATTGCTGATTTCTGAGTATGGATTGGATGAATCATCATTGAAGGCATCAGGCCCTTATGGTACTCTGCTAAAGAGTGATGTTCTGGATGCAATCAAGTCAGGGAAAGCGACTTCAAGAAAATCTTCACCAAAGGAGACAAAAGTTCCATCACCTCCAAAAGGCCCACAACCTTCAACGACGGCATTACCAGAATCAAAATCTCAACTACAACAGGCAGATTCATTTGAAGATCAACCAAATTCTCAAATTCGCAAGGTAGATTAAGCTGGAATGTTATCAATGTCCATGAAGCTAGATGAACCTTAGGCATTGAAGTGCAATATGACACTTGCCAAGAAAAAAAAAATCTTGAAACTCTTCTTAGACACTTTAGATTCTTTTTCCTTCTATTTCTTTAGATGTTTCTGACTTGGCTTTCCAGCTTTTTACTTCCGTGAGTTGTGTGTGTTATTTGACTTCAATGGATTTGAACTTGTTTATTTTTGAGTGTTGTTGTGCTTAAACCTCAATTGCTTTGCAGATAATAGCGAGAAGGTTGTTGGAATCAAAGCAGAGTACACCACATTTGTACTTATCTACAGGTAATATGCTTCAAAAAAGCAGTATGTGTCTATATAAGCGTCAGTCACTTCTGTTCTGATATATCAACTCTGACTCTCAGATGTTGTACTGGATCCCCTTCTTTCTTTCAGAAAGGAACTTAAAGGTATGGAATTTAGACTTTTCTTTTGTTCTTTACTTATTCTGGATGACTATACTCTGATAGATGGGTCACATGTTGGTGCTTTCTTTATTTACAGAGAGACATGACATTAAAGTTTCAGTTAATGACATTGTTATTAAAGCTGTTGCAATTGCACTGCGAAATGTTCCAGAGGCCAATGGTAAGATATATGATGACTATCCTAATAAAGAAAAGGACTTCTTTAATATTCGAGATTATTTCTAGATAGAATCTCAACAGAAAGGCTTGTACTTGATGACATTGCTTGCTGATAGGATAAATAACAAATTATCAATATTTTTCGAATATTATACATAATGTGGAAGTTATTTTAGGATGGATTTGTGTTTAAAGTTTACATATCTATAATCAAGTCATTTGATGCTCCTGCAACACACAGATGGTGATTTTTCCTAAGATGTGAAAAGTCAGGCACCCTCCCCTTGCTTATTATGATGTGACAGATTAAAAAATAAGTTTGTGATATTGATGACTGTTACATGAATATTGCAGCTTACTGGAATGTTGAGAAAGAGGAACTCATTTTATGCGACTCTATTGACATATCAATTGCAGTAGCTACAGAGAAGGTATGATGCTTTAGGTGTACTTTTCTAGGGTGCATAGTTTATCAAGCTTCACAGTGTGTTATTTCCTTTGTAGGGCTTAATGACTCCAATTGTCAGGAATGCGGATCAAAAATCCATCTCTGCAATTTCTTCAGAGGTAATTTTCAGCAAGTGTTAAATTACCATTTTTTGTTAGATCATATGGGATGCTCCTTCATAACAAATAAGCTGTTTAGAGCTTGCATTTGTCTTTGTTGCCGCATAGAGGCATAGATAATGGGGAACACTGCTTTGACGTTCTTACTCTTAAGAGACTTAGAATTTACCCTTTAATTAAAATAGCTTTCTTTGTTATTACTTTTATTTTCTTTCCTATCCATTATGTTATTACTATTCATATGCCCTTCAAAAGTGAGGTCCTTATTACCACTTTTCATCTTCACTTTAATCTTGGTTCATGAACCTGTAGGTAAAGCAACTGGCCGAGAAAGCTCGTGCGGGGAAGCTTGCACCAAATGAATTTCAAGGTGGAACTTTCAGGTATTCATGTCTTGTCAAATGCTTACTTTTAGTATTAACTGCCTCCTTTCCTCCTTTTCTCTCTCTTCCAGTCTTTTATGGGAAAAAAGACAAAAGAAGAAATAACCCTGAATTGTTTTCATATTTCTGTAGTATTTCGAACCTTGGAATGTATCCGGTTGATCAATTTTCCGCAATAATAAATCCCCCACAGGTTCTTTTCGTTCTTGTCTATCTCTCCCTATGTTTGTGTCATTTTACTATGTACTGTGTTGTACTCTTTTTTTAAAATCTTTGAATAATAAAAAACTCTTTTGTTAACTTTAACATCCGAAGTTGTCATTTTTTGCACTTATTGAATCATTGATGTGCGGACAGTCTTAGAATTCCTATTTGTGACGTCTGTGATATATGTCTGATTGAAGCTGCCACCTTGGGCTCTCTTGTATTGTAACTCCTTTACCAACTAGTTTTAAAAGGGCACTATGAAATGAGAACAGTGTTTTCTAGATGGACATTTATTTGGAAAGTCATAGCTAAGTGGATGAGAAGGTATCTTTTCTATGCTTATATGATATTCTACTGCAGGCTGGCATACTTGCTGTTGGTAGAGGGAACAAAGTTGTTGAACCACTTATTGGAACCGATGGTAATCATTTGCAGCCTGTAAATTCTTCCTGCACTAATGGCTGCTTTCCTGGAACTTACGTTGTTGATATCTTTCTACCAGGAACAGAAAGACCCGTAATTGTCAACAAGATGAACATGACTTTATCAGCTGATCATCGTGTTTTTGATGGCAAAGTTGGAGGTTTGAGATGTTAATGTTTTTGAAGAACCTGAATCTGATTTGTTGCATTATCTGTTTTCTTGGCTTGTGATTTGGTGGCTGCTAAGTGATTGTAATCTTCCTTAATTTTCAGGAGCATTCCTCTCGTCTTTGCGTTCTAACTTCAGTGATATTCGAAGGCTTCTTCTCTGAGAAAGCTCCTAAATTAAAGGTTTGTTATTGAAGTACCAGCCATGGCTGCTCACATATTCATGAAAAGTTAGTTATGGATTTCCCAAAGCATCCTGCTAATTTCTTCCATGACTGTTGCTGCTACAATTTGTTGTGCTGTACAAGTTTTTTCCAAAATTTTGGTATCCATTGGCATCAACCTGTTTAGTCCAAACGGAATTGTTCCGACTGTCAATTGATACAAAGGCCTTGCCTTTCTTAGGTTTGTACTTCATTAATGTTTTTTTTTAACCATGTCTTTTATCTTTCAAGAATAATGTACGAGAAAGTGCAGAGAATCATATCACTGTTGAATCAATAAATTTTGTAGCCATGCAAGGCTTTAATTTCCAATTACATTTAGTCACTTGATCACTTTAAATGTTAATTTTCACATGTTTTAGGTTATATTGATAAAATATTAACGAAACTACCTTTTAAAACTAAGTTCTTAGCTGCCTTGTCTGGCAAAGCCTCAAGACTCGAAACCAGGGTTTGGAGCTTCAGGAGCTACATACATTTCATGCTAAAGATGGATTTTCAATTTGTAGTTGGTGGTGATTCGACCTACTTCTAAGTCTTTGAAACGGGCAATCATTTTTCTAGCCTTAAACTAAAGGTTCCTTGCTCTTCATAGCCAAACCTGCACATATGAATAACCTTTCACTGCAGCAGGAATCAACTGAAGATGTCAAATTTCTCATTAGAAGACCGAAGGTAGAGGCCGTACGGGATAAGTACGATTATTCATTTTCTCCTGCGTTTTTTGGTTTTGTTTCGTTACAGATACATGTTCTGGGACGGCAGTATCTGATTCATTACTTGGAACTGTATATAGTATGCATATAGAGAGCATAACCTGGTATTGGCTTGTATGGACGCCATAATACAGAAGTTTGTTTGCAAGTGAATGTCTTACTTTATTTTGTAGCAAAAGTGACGCTGGAAGGAGATGCCCTTCTAATCTTCAAGCTCAAGGATCTTAACCACAGAGGAGTCACCAATTTTCTGGCAAACGACGACACGATCGTGCGACTTTATAACACCAGCCGCCTTGCCATGATCGAGAGCAACTTTCAGAATCGATTCATTTGTTGCATTGCTTGACTCCGCCTGAAACACCAAGCCAATGCATGTCATGTAATTAACAAAAGCTTCAAATTGAAAACATAAATGTCAGTGAGACTAAGAAGCACTAGAATGAGAGACGTCACGACATCACTTGAGCTATATTTCGAAGAGGATATCATGTTATTTGGTGAAATCCCTTTTGATTTTAGTCTGCCTTCACCAAGATGCACATTTGTTGCTAAA
>JANVCQ010000061.1:703-13787 GCA_025531925.1 Erythroxylum plowmanianum | reverse complement strand
ATAATATAAAATTATTTGTAGCTATCAATAAATGTCATATTAAACTCGACAATAACATGTCAAAACTGTTACTAAAGTATCATATCTTTAGTAACATGGGCTGTCATAGCTTACTCATTAGTGTTACCATTCATATTTAATAACACTTATCATCTGTTACCGTATGTCATTTTTTTTGTAGTGTCAGCTTTTCTTGCTACTATTTTTATTCAAATTGCATTAAGAATGTTGCCCGCTAGCCGATGCTTGTCTTCTTCAACCTGTTTATGTACTCAACAAGTCTTTTTTTCCAAATCAAATAAATGGCAGTGATGAAGGCAACCTTAAAAAGGATAGTGTTTTCTTTCCCATATTTCGTCCGAGTGATAAACCAACTCAAAGTTACATCCCAATCAAACATATGGTTCATATCACCCACCATATACTGGATTCTACTCCAAATAAATTTGGAATGAGCACAATTGGAAAAAAAAAAAAAAAAAGATGATTTCTGTCCCCATCAACATTATTACAAAGAACACAACCCTTATCAGATGCATTAAACCATCTATATTTAGTTCTAAGACAATTTTTTATGGCTACCCAAGCAATGACAAATGCTTTGGGGTTTATGGTGTTTTTCTATATGAGCTCAAACCAAGGGACTTGTCTCGTATTATTAGCTTAAGGTTTATGTTTAATGATTTTGATGATAACTATATAATATTTCAAAATTTAAATTAGATTTATTTCCTTGTATAAGCAAAGATATAATTCTTAAAGAAAATAAAATCATAGAATAATTGCTTCTTTCTTGAAGGAACCTTCTTAATGATCTTAACTTATTAGAAATAATTCAACAATATCCGGAAGGACCCTGCTAATCTTATATTTTCTCAATTAGCTCCAAGACATTGCCATATTTATTTCTTAACCTCTGAATCGAAATGAAGCAATGGTTAGTTGAAGAAAATGTCTATTTAAGAAAGAGTCACAGCAGTTGCGAACAGAGGCCAGATTTTTTAAATGCATCAAAAGCATTAATACTCTTAAAAGTTATACCTTTATTAGATTTCTTGTGCCTTAAAAGTGAAAATTCTTCTTGAGAGAAATCATTGAAGCTCATATCGAGCAAATCACTTTTCATTTGATGAGAACCTGTAGAAGCTAGCAAAATACTACTAGCGTGAAAGGTTGAAGAACCATGAAAAATATACACGTATGAGCTTGAAGAGACTCATTAAATTACTACTTGATTTTATAGTAAAATACTCAAGTTGGATACATGGGAACTGGAGGTAAGCTTTGCTATAAGTCGAATCATTACAAACCTATTGTGTCATTTTCTCTCTCTTCTTTACTTTTAAATTTTCGCATTATAATTTTTCAAGAGGCTCCTTTAGTTTTTCAATAAGCTCCTTCTGTTTTTATATCGCAAGAGGTTTTTTTGAAAAGATAGCAGGCTCCTATGGACTAAACAGGCTCATATCATTTTGAGCGTTAGCAGACTCCTTTTGATTAATTAATTTCTTTCTATTCGAGCGATAACAATCTCTTTTTAAATCATCAGGCTCCTTTCTTTTTCAACGTTGACAAGATCCTTTTGAAAGTTTATAGGACCTTTTTATTTATTTTGTTTAGTAGGATCTTATCGATTTGAAAGTATCTTGAATTTTTATATACATGCAATTTGTTGAGAATTAATTCAAAATTTGAAAGTTTGTTAAAATTCCTTTAGAATAGGTCTTAGACTATCTTAGAATAGATCTTATATTATCTTTAATCTTATCTTAGAATAGATTTTAATTTTTGTATTTTGCCTATATAAGGCAACCAAGTTTAATAATAAGATAGCATGGGAGTATTACTCTTTATCCTATCCCATCTTATTCATCTTCTTTTCTTTAAAATTTCAACATGGTATCAAAGCTTTAGATCCTTGAGAGACCTATGAGTGATTAAGTGAGAAAGCAAGAAAGTGAAAAGAAGGTAGAAGGAGTCTATCTAGCAAAGATTCCATCATCAAAGAAGGAATGAAACATTCTCCAATGTACAAATTGCAAGAAGTCGGGTCATGAAGAGAAATATTGTTGGCAAAAAGGAAAGCCTCAATATTATAACTGCAAAAGATTTGGTCATCTGCAAAAGAATTGCAGATTTAAAAAAGAAGAACATGCAAATTTGGTTGAAGTGGTTGAAGAAGAAACTCTTTTGTTTTCTGAATTAGTTGAGAGAAGTGCTCAACAATGGTAAGATGATGAAAAAGTGCATCAACAATGATAAGATGATGAGAAAGTATATCATACAGTGAAGAAACTCTTTTTTAGAAACTTTCTCCATTGTACAAATTGCAAGAAGTCAGGTCATGAAGAAGAATATTGTTGGCACAAAGAAAAGTCTCAATGTTATAACTGCAAAAGATTTGGTCATTTGTAAAAGAATTGCATATTTAAAAAAAAAGAACATGAAAATTTGGTTGAAGTGATTGAAGAAGAAATTCTTTTGTTTTTTGAATTAGTTGAGAGAAGTGCTCAACAATGATAAGATAATAAGAAAGTACATCAACAATGGTAAGATGATGAGAGTGCATCATACAGTGAAGAAACTCTTTTTTAGATTTGTTGGTGAGAAGTGCAACAAGATGTGTTTGGAGAGACGTACTTCAATAATTGCAAGTTAATAAGAAGGGCATCAACGGAAATTGGTAAAGAGAAGTGCTTCACATAAGATTATGAAGATTAGGAGAGAAGTGCTCCATCTTTGAAATTTTGAATTAAGAGGAAATGTTGAGAATTAATTCAAAATTTTAAAGTTTGTTAAAATTCATTTAGAATAGGTCTTACACTATCTTAGAATAGAACTTATATTATCTTTAATCTTATCTTAGAATAGATTTTAATTTTTGTATTTTGCTTATATAAGACAACCAAGTTTAATAATAAGATTGCATGGTAGTATCACTCTTTATCCTATCTCATCTTATTCATCTCCTTTTCTTTAAAATTTCAACACAATTTACCTTGTCTTGCCTGTGTTTGCTTTTATCAATATCATCCCTAAAAATGCAGTGACAAGATTCATTGGTAAAGAAACCTCTTGAGTTTGGTAGCCAACAAATGGAATTGGCTATCGAAGTATCCCCTGGGGGTGAAAATCCCCTAAAATGACTCCTCCAATATCCATCCTTTAATAGATCAAAAACACGGGCATCCATCAGCAAGTAAATTGGGTGATCTATTTAGGGGCTAATCTCTAGCCAATTATCGAACCAAACCTAAGTCTCTCTCCCACCATAGATACGATGTTTTATACGGGGTAAAGTAGTTTTCTAAGCTTCGACAACTAATTGAAAAACTAGGAATGAAGGTGAGAGTTGTCTTTCTGCCAGAAGTTACAGTTAAGAAGGTGGGCTTGATGGACCCATTGTGTCCATAAAGCTTCCTTGTCTGAAACCAGTCGCCACAGTTTTTTACTAAGACTTTTTGCATAGAAACAGTATATGGGATGCTAAGACCACCAACTTTCTTTGGGGTAATAATATCACTCCACTTAACTTTGGCATTTTTCCCTGTAATCACATCTTCCAGACCATAAAAAATCTTTTAGCAGTCGATCTATCTCCTTGACAATTTTTCTCGGCCGAACCGTGTGAGCTATCCAATATGTATGAAGGCTACTAAGTACGGAAATAATTAAAGTGATACGCCCTGCATATGAGAGGAACCAGTTTTGCTAAGAGAGAACTTTGATTTTGATTCTCTCCAAAATTGGAATACAATGTCCATATTTTAACTTAGAAGGAGAAACTGTTATCCCAAGGTATCTTATAACTGGGATCTTGATAGTGAGCCCTGTTGCTCTACTAAATTCATTAGCATTTTGCACATCTGCAGTAACATCAAACTGTTTTTCTATATATTGATTCTAAGGCTAGACCATTTCGAGAAAGTCTTCAAGGAGTTCAATAGTATATTCATTGATGTTATATCAGCAGCACAGAACAGCATGAGGTCATCCACAAAAATGAGGTGTGAGAGTTTAAGCTCTTGACATTTCTGGTGATACTAGAAATGACCATTGGATGTAGTTAAAGATCTGATAATTCTGGACAATCCTTCCATAACCAAGGCAAATATATAAGAGGACAGCGGATCATCTTCTCTCAGTCCTTTAGTGTTCTTAAATGTCTTGGAGGGAATTCCATAACCAACAAACTTAAGGTAGGATTCTGAATGCATTCCATAATCCAGTTTGCGAAGACCTCCGGCATCTGTAAAATTTCCAGAATGGTTCTGACAAAACTCTAATTGATTGTATCATAAGCTTTGTACAAATCGATTTTCAACATACATCCCCTAATTGGCCTACCAGAAAAATAATCTTTCTCCAATTCTTGTAACAGAAGGATGTTATCACTTATATTCATGCCAGGAACATATCCACCTTGAGTAAGTTCAATTGTTTCCACGAGTACTCATTTCAACCTATCCGCCAATAATTTTGCAATCACCTTGTATATTAGGTTGCAGCATAAGATGGGACGAAACTCCCCCAGATTAAGGGGATGTTTTTTCTTCGATACTAAGTATATAAAGGTGTTGTTCATTTCCTGCAACATCTTCACATTCTGGAAATATTCTAAGACCGTTTCAACTATAGATTGGCTCGTGATATCCCATGTTTGTTGAAAAAAGGGGCTTTGGACGGACCTTTCTATCACATGGAGATATTAGAAATGCCTTTCTATCCTCCCTTATGGCCCCTCCAGTATCTTCTTCATATTGGTCGATGGTAGCGCCACCACCTCTGGACCCATCAATTGTGAAAAGTAAGATCTAGCCATCTCCAGAATAATCTCCTGATATGTTTGTAAGTTGCCATTGTCCAGTAAGGGAATTACTCTGTTGTTGTTTTGTCTGGCTAAAATAGATCCATGAAAAAACTTAGTGTACATCTCCTTCTCTAAGCCAATTTAACCTTGCTTTATATCATTGGATGGAGTTTTCTAGTTCTAAAGCCTGTAGATTCTCATTAAGTTAACGTTCCTTCACTCTACTGTTCACATCATCTGGATAAGCATATGACACATCTTGTGCTTACTCTACCTGCATTTTCAACAACGACAAATTCTGATATTTAGCACAAATGAAGTTCTTTACTGCATTATTTACCTTCCACAATTTTTGCATCAACTGAAAGCCTTAAACCCCTGAATCTCTTGGTGCCAACAATAGATAACGAGTTCTTGAAATCCCTCCATTTGAAGAACACCATTAAAGAATCGAAAAGGAGCACCCCTTCTCCTGACCTCAGCACAACATTGAATAAGTTGAAAACAATGATCTGAGGTCAAATTTTCCCCTTAGTGAACAACAGATTGGGAGAAAGAATTGAGACATGCCGAATTAACCAAGCACCGATCTATTTTTTTCTGAATAAGCATGGTTCCTTTTTGATTATTAGACCATGTAAGGAAACATCGTATAGAGCATAAGTCTGTCAACTCCGCAACACTTAACAGATTGGTGAATTCCTTAGTGTCTGCCATCGTGTATATCTTCCTACCTTTAGCCTTTTTGGGATTTAAAATACAATTGAAATAACCAGCAATCATTCAAGAGGTGGCGACAGAATTCTGAATGCTTTGTAAACTATTCCACAAGTAATTTCTTTGGAAAGCAAATACAAAGTTAGAATACTGAGTTAGAATACTGAGCTGCTAACTTACATGACAAATGAATATGCTGGTCACTCTCTTATTTTCAACGATGCTATATCTAGACTAATCAAAAACTTTGTCAATTTTACTTCCGAAATTTGAAATATTTATCTTAGATATAAGTTAGATGATAATAATAAATCGATGACTTAAGACGACAGACATAAATAAAATGTCTATCGGTAACTTAAAAAATAAAAAGTTCGATGTAAACAACATGTGTTATTAACATAATCTAATTCTTATTAATGGGACAAAAGAGTATACTGTTTAAATAGGCCAATAAATCCATTGACACTTCTATGGTGTAAGGAAATGAATCACAGGCGACAATAATGAGTAACAACACAAGGATTTGTGTGTGCAAATGCTAGAAGATCTTGGTCACGTTCAAATTGGCTCATCTCCTTCTCATCCAGACATATCCATGCTTCTATACCATTACCATCTTTTGTTTGATGCAGCAAGATAAAGTTCTTGCAACGTAAAACAGGACTAGTGACCCATGAAGGTTTGCCCCAACCAAAGTCTATCTCATACAAAGGAAACCCGCATAAGCTCGAGCAACGATAAGGCGCGTCACCTTTGGTGCTCTTCCTCATCGGGAGAGGTTCTTGTTCATCATTGTCATTGAGACTAGAGCTATAAAATTTGATCAAACTCTCTCTGATTTCACCTGCTAGCTCATTCAACTCCATCCGGTTTTCCTTGATTTCTATTGCGGCATTCCAAGAAATGTTCCCCATTGTGTTTCTTGGCAATGGCTGTCGCAACCTTTTTCTCATGTTAACCATTTGGAACAATAGGTAGGGTCCTGCAGATGGCTTGGACAACGATCTTGAAGCAGAAATGGCGGATTTCATAATCAATGACAATACTGAATCAACATCACTTATATACTGCTTCCCTGACGATGTGGTTTCCTTGAGTTGTGATATTTTTGAGGCAGGGAACACAAACCTTTTTATGACAAGTGACCCTCCAAATCTTATAGATGGTGTAGGCATTCTAAGCAAACCCGAAGATGGCGAGAATGATGAGTCTACAAATATGGGGTTAGGTGATACTAGGCTGTTACAACCTTCTATATTAGTCAATGAGACCCAACTTTGAATGAATGTGGCCAATGATGATCCATCTAGAAGCTTATGTGAAGGACTTACACCAATGGCTATTCCTCCACAGTTGAAGAGTGTAAGTTGAGTAGCTAACATACATCCCGAAGGCAAGTTAGGATCAAAGGCAGGATTGAATTGTTCCAAGACATTAAAATCAGGTTGATTAAGGAAGGTGGAAAGGTGGCAATCAATGCGAGCTTCAACAAAATGAGCACCTTCATCATTACATTCGATTGATTCATCTTTGAGCCTACCTGCCAATGGATAATAATGAACTATAGTTTTAGAGAGGGACTTTTGCAAGGAACCAGACCTTTTGAAGAAGAGTGAAAGGATTTGATCGTGATCTTTTGGTTTGGCATTGCAATGGTAGAAGAAGACTATAATGCCATACACAGGACGTAGACGTTTGTCCCAAATAGAAAGCTTGAAGTTTTGAAGATGTTTAGGAGTAGAAGATGATGGTTTGATTGCTTTTCTTGATATGATTTGAAGCTTCATTCTAGACAATATTGGGAGCTTTTTTTTTTTCACTTTTTTGTTAGTTTTCTTAACATCATTTGCTCTTCTCACCTTTCTTATACAGAAAAATGTTATCTTCTTTTCTGTATATGATTTGATTACCAAACTAGATTAACTATTTTTTTATGAACATGAAGACTTAACGATAGGGATAATAAGTGATTAAGAGAAAGCAAAGGGTAAACCAACAAAATTAAGACAACCCTTTTCTTCATTATTTATCGGCGACGGACCCGTACAAGTTTGTCAAATATAATCCAAAGATATCCTGAGAAGCTCTGGAGCTGAATTGCTTGTCTAAAGGTGGCAATGAATGTAACACTGTTGTCCAAGTCAACTTCGGTTTTGAATCGAACTTGACTCAGAGCTCAATTTGGATTAAACAAATTGAACTAGTTTAAACCAATTTAAGCAAAACGAGATCATTTTAGCTATACTGAATAAAATGATGTTATTTTAATTTTTGAGACAATTATAATTGATATTATTTAGACTAATCTTGTCGCCAACCCTAACTGTAATGACATGTTTGGTTCAACAGAATAGCTATTCTATTCCTAGCATATTCTTATTCCATTCCTTAAACCTGTGTTTGGTTAGACACAAGTACAGAATAACTAATTATCAAGAATATGTATTATGTAACTTTGAGGAATAGTTAATATCAATCCCGACCTATTTTTATCTATTCCAAGAATTACTATTCTTATTCAAGACAACTTTATCCTTCTTCGACTTCTTCTCTTATTAATAAAATAAGAATAAAAATAATTGATGAAATTAATAATAATAATAATAACAATAATAATAACAACAACAACAACAATAATAATAAGGAATTTAATAATACTAATAATAATAAGAAGAAAATTAATTTTTATAATAATGATAATAAGAAAATTAGTTTTATAATAATAATAATAATAATAATAATAAGAAAATTATTTTTGTATAATAATGATGATGATGATGATGATGATGATAGAAGAAGAAAATTAATAATAATAAGGAATTTAATAATAAAAATAAGAATAAAATTAATTGATAAAATTAATAATAATAAGAATAATAATAAATAGAAAATTTATAATTATTATTATTATTAATAAGAGTAGTCAATAAGAATAAGAATAATATTAATATTAATAAAATTAATAATAATAATAATAATAATATTTTAGTCTTTTTGTTAGTTATTCCTTTGCCATTATAAGTTTATATTTTTAAATCAAACATTGGCATAAAAATTTTTTATCTATTCCATTCCTTGAACTAAATAAAGTAATATCCATTATATTCTATTCATCATCTTTTTTATTCTTAAGAATAATTATTCCATTCCTTATCTATTTCATTCCTTGAACCAAACAGACCATAAGGTTAAGCTATTATTTAATCTTGCCGCAAACCCTAACTCTAAGGGTAAGATTACAAGAAGTGGCAAATATATGTTGCCTTTCAATTGAATATTTTTTAAGTTATTCAACTATTAGTCCTTTTAATTTTTTTAGTTCTTGAATTTTAGTAATCACTTTATACTAAGATTTTAGTTAATGTTTCTAATAAAAATCTTATGTACCATCATCAAAATTTAAGTTAAAAATACAATTAAAAACAATGCATCTCTCTAACTTAAATCCCACGTAGCATTTTTATTAACAAACATTAGTGAAAGTCTTAAGGTAGAGATTAGTAAAATTCAAGTATTAAATTAAATAATTTAAATTGAAGTTAGATATTGCAATTCAAAACTAGTTAAACATGGTTAAATTAAGGTCCCTGATTATCCTTTAATATTTGGTAAAATCATAACATGTTCTTTTCTTTCCCTTGCCGTACTTCCCTTTAAAGAGTCTTTAATGTGCCCCCTTTTTTTTTGTCTTTTAAGTTGTCCAAAAGACTCAGACAGTCAGGTCAAGTCAAGTGATGAATTCATGTGGATGTAACATGAAAAAAGCATGGAGAAATTTGAAAAGCAATTTACGCCACAATGTGTCAATTATTATAGTTAGGGTATGCTTGTTTGGGGGTAATGGCAAAAAAGATATGGGTGTAGAATAAAAATTCATGTTTGGTATCAACCTATCATTAAAGAAGTAACACTTTCATTCCCTCATTTTCGACAATACTCCATTCCTCTGATAAGAATGGGATTTATTGTTGACAATACTTCATTCTCATTTTTTACTATATTTATTTCTATTCTCATTTACATTATTCTTTGTGAACTAAGCGCTCCCTTAAATTTAAAAAGTGTCATTAGCAACTTCAGATGCTATAATTGCAGTATAGTACTATTACTTACATTAGAGTATAAAGAAGTTTTTATTTGATGGCATTATTAGCTTTTTAAATAGGAGTTATTTGTGAATAAATTTCAATATTAAACATTAATTTATAGCTGTAAAATTTTTAAAATTTATTCGAAAATATTTTAAAAATCTTGTGCGCACTCACATATTTATTGGTAGTTAGTACCATATGGAAAACGCACATGTGATTTAAAATTACACAATGACATATCATTTTAGTGAAAAGTGAAGCATAGACACAGTTTCCAAGGTCAGTAAAATTAAAAATTTTACACTGTTCTTGAGGTACATATAGTAAATGCTAACTAATTTCAAATGCATGCATGCATTTATAATGGTAGGAACCAGTGAGGGAGAGGAGCCAGCAAGTAGGACCTGAAGGACTTTGCTTGCCGTTCATATGAAACAGACGTGCAATCCCTATATAGGAAGGTACACTAGGAGGTAGGAGCAGTGATGGGTAGGACAGGCCGGACCTGTTGCTATCCCAACTCGACTCAAGAATCTGGTCATTTTAACATAAAGTTCTTCAACATAATCGATTGAATAATGTCAGTTCGAAAGAAAATATTCAATCTTGGTCAGTTAATTTCGAATCGGATTGAATAATAAC
Organism: Erythroxylum plowmanianum; assembly: GCA_025531925.1. Lineage (NCBI taxonomy): Eukaryota > Viridiplantae > Streptophyta > Magnoliopsida > Malpighiales > Erythroxylaceae > Erythroxylum > Erythroxylum plowmanianum. The sequence goes on along the minus strand of JANVCQ010000061.1, from coordinate 3,524 downwards.
ATCAAACTGGACAAGAATTGCCATTACAAACGCTGATAGATTGATCAGTTAAGTTCGAATCGGATCGAATAAGTTCAAATTGGACAAGAATTCCACCGATGAAAGCAAAAGATAAAGGACACCAATAATACAGTTTTCAACTTTTGTCCTGCGTTGCAAGTTGGAAGAAATGTTACAAACAAAAAAACCAACAACACACAGCTGTGATCCGCATCATGTACAAGCCCCGGTACTTTGATCATTAATTGTCATGGTTTTAATCAATGGGTTGTTACCCATCATGCTTCTCTTTGTTATCAAATTTTATCTCAACTAACCAAAATTTTAATTTAGAAATTGCAAGATATCATTAATTATTATAAGTTAGGATTTAAAAAGTAAGATTAGGAGCAAAAATAGCAAGATTTGTAATAATTTTAAGTTATTTAAATATAAAATTGAAATTAAATTTTTGTGGCGCAATCTGACTTGAAATTATTGACCATAAAAAGGATACGGTATATATCTTTGTTGAATAAAGTTCGATTGCGTTTGAAATTGTCCTTAAGAAAAGGAAAGCCAACTGGACACATTGGCGTTCTCAATTAGAATCTTAATGTTGAAATTTATATCTTCCACCAAATAATATGTGCTTCTAAACCTAATTCAATTAACAGCAGAATAGAAGCAACCCCACTTCTAGTACTGTAAATTGGGAATTTGGGATTGCTTTATCTTTAATTGCACGAACTTCTACTCTAATAACCTCCTAGCTCTCAGGAAGTGGTCCAAGTTGAACCATTAACAGCATAATGCCTTTGCTTCAGTTTCTAAGAAAGACGACTCCTTTGGCTAATTCGCTTGTACTAATTGGAATATAGATACTACTAACAGCAATGAGCTTTATTTGACCCAAAAATTATATTCCGTGGAACAAAGTTAATTACAGAAACAAACAAAACTTACATAAGATAAAAAGGAAACTTGAGATCGATCATTGGAGGTTGCTGAAACTCAATTTACATTGCATCAAGACCTTAAAACAAATCCATGCCAGTAGCAGATTCAAGTTCAAGCAGCAAACTCGGAGGTATTACCCCTGAAATGTTCTCCAACATCTGAGGAGGGATGAACACATCATCAAAACGGTCGAAACAGAAATCAAGTGTTTGAGGTTGTTCTCTATCAGGATCCAGTTCCACGACTCTAGGGACCTGTTGTGCATGCTCATCATGGTAATGATGACCATCATCAACAACAGTCGTCCTAGTACTCTTTGATGCATCCGGAACCGTCTGATGATGGCCACCACCAACACCGTCACAGCCAACCATCTTACTGGGGTCAGGCAATTCTGCATCTTGGCCTGTGAGTTCTTGCACCAAAGCCCTGAATTCTGAGGCACTGGTCTTGAACTTCATAGGGTTGGATATGTACACAACTTTCATAGGCTTTTTCTTGACTTTGGTCTTTCTGGGACTTGTGTTCCTGCCCTTAACTATGTTGTTGTCCATGAATATGTTTAAGAGACAGACAAGGTAGTCTGAAATTCAGAGAAAGAGGAAGTTGGTGTGATTGTCGCAGAGATAGGTGGGTTAATAGAAAGAGAGGAGGTGATGATGATGATGATGATATATAGGGCGTTTCGTGGAAATGGGAGGGAAGTGACAGAGGATAAGGGAGAACGTACGGAACATGAAACCAAGGCAAAGAGTTTTTTGTTTTAGAATAAAAGGAAACAGAACAGGAAATTAAAATAATAGAAATATTCATCCCAAGCGCAAACCAAAGAGGGTAGCTTCCAAGCGCACACATGTAAGGCTCTAGAGGCAACATTGTCTCTACTCGCTAGATACATGAAACCTTCTTTTCATCATTTGAACATTTCGACCGAATTATGATTTGAATTGATTAATTTACACTTTTGAATAACCTATAATCTAAGTTGGACAAGAAACTTTCTTTTCATCATTTGATCCAATTATAATTTGAATTGATTAATTTAGAATTTTATCCCTTGACTCAAGTCAGGTTAATTCGAATTTGAGTTGATTTATTAGTTTTATTTAACGGTTAGTTTTTAGATTTATTGAAAATTCTATATTAAGAGAAATTGTTGATGAGATTTTTTTAATCTAATAATTTTGTCTTAAAATTAGTTATTAAAAGATTGACCCGATTCAACCGGTTAAACAGTAAAAACTTTTAATTGATTAATTTTTCAGTTTAATTTTTAACTTTTCAGTTTGATTTACTTTAATAGCTCTTATTATTAAAAATCGATCAGTTCATTAAATAATTGGTCAATTTTTATGAATTAATTGATTTTTATAAACCAAATAAACTAATTAATTTTTATTTAACCGTCTTATTTTTAATTAAACTTCAATTTTTTCGATGGATAAGGGTAGTCTTCTTCAATAATATTTCAATTCTTTAATTTTATTCAATCTTTAACTAGTTTTATAACAGTATAATACTAGATGAACTTTTTAAAATTTAAATCTCTTATCTTGCTGATTTAATTTTCAATCTAGTTTTTAAAACATTACCTAAAATACAATAAATGTGTAAAGAAATGATAGAAAAAGAAAATTAATGAGTTATACTAAAATACAATAAATTTGTAAAAAATAATGTTTTATTAGAATAAAGTATTTAGATTTGTAACTATTTATCTTAATTGCTTTCAATTTATTTTATAGTGTAAATACAAATATTAAAATAAATTCAAAGATATAATTTTAAGAATTTGATTAAAAACGATCAACTTTATCTTAATTGATAATAAGATGATATAATACTAATGGACCTTGTTTTAATGAAGAAGTTTAAATTATAT
>JANVCQ010000060.1:29602-52215 GCA_025531925.1 Erythroxylum plowmanianum | reverse complement strand
ATTAGGTTTAAATGTTGATTTGATTTTGATTATCAACTTTCAATTTTAAGTTTTAACAACCAATTAATCAACATCAACAATTTAACTTTAAAGATAAAAAATTATCAAACTCAATCTCAAATTCAATTGCTCAAACTCAAATTCAATCTCATTCATCAATTCAATATTAATACCATAATAAATCACAAGCCAATTTCCACCATTCAATAATCAATAAATCACCATTTCAAATTTAATTTCCAATCCACTTTCAATTCCAAAATGCAAAATGCCAAAATCCAATTCCAAATTTCCAATTTCGGTTGAATTTCATAACTCCCAAATGACAAAAAACAATCAACCGAAATCAACATCCAAATTTTCAAATTCCCATTCCATTCAGATTTCTCATTTTCATCTGAAATCCACTTCCAAACTTTTCCCCAAATCTAACACAACAACACCAAATTTTAACCCCAAATCCACCATAATCCAACAACCAACACAATCACAGAAGTAATTATTTTCAAAATGCATGAAAAATGAAACAAAAATAATCAAGTCTTCGGTGCCAGTCTAGGTCGACGTCGGGTCGTGAACTCCGGCTGAGCTGAGGTGTCCGTGTCGTCTTGTGATGCATCGGAGACTCGAGGAGGAAGAAGGAGAAGGTTGAAGTTGACGAGGAGGAGGAGCGAGCTGAGGTGAGGGAGGTCGATTCGTCGAAGACTCGAAGGGAGACCAAACCACGGTCGAAGACTCGAAGGAGAAGGACTGGAGAAGACGTCGACGGTGAGGAGACGGTGAGACATCGAGAGACAGATCGGAGAAGGGAGGAGCAGCGGCGTTCGTGCGTGGAGAAGAAGGAGAAACCGAAGAAGATAGAAGAAAAATCCAGAAGGTCGGGGGGTAGATTTTTTAGGTTTAATTTTTGTTTTTTGCAAAATGGTCCCTGAAGAATTCGAATTTTTGTGGAATGGTTCGTTATTTTCTGGAAACCTGGGTACCAACCGGTACTGATCGAAAACAGCCGGTACCCACCGAAATTTGTTTCCGGAATATCTTTACCTGTATCGGTACCGATTTTCAGTTGGTATGGTACATATCGGTCGATATCAATCGGTATGGTATGATATTCATAAGGCTGGATTAAACTGAATTGAAATTAACTAAAGTCTGCTTCAAACATTTTATAAAACTTATCTCATAGATAAATTTAATTTTAAAATTTAAATTAAATATATTGTAAATTTTCAATTTAAATCTAACTCATAAGTCTATATTAATAAAGTATAAACAATTTTTGGTTCACTTGTTAAAATAAATCTATATTTTTAAAATAAATATAATTTTTTTCAATAATTTATACAAAATAATGATTGTAAGTATAACATCCAGGCTACCCTTAGCTAGGAGGCACACAGGGATAGTAGAAACTAAAGATACATAGCATTGTTAGACTACATAAATTGAGAAAGGCCCTTTTCCCTATAATTCCTAGGATCGTCAAATATTTCACCGATAAGCCTCTAGAGAGCTGCATCATAAGTTTCCAGCCTATATACCAGTTAAGTGACTTATATAACATATTTTCATACGAGATCAAAGATAAATAAAGATCGATTATAGCTTAGATTTCAAATATGTTAGCCGAGATATAAGCCCTTCTTCTCTGTTTAGGGTGTCAATTTTTAAGGCTTGCCTTTTAGAAATATAAACTGATCAATCTTCTCCCGTGTAACTTAGACCTCAAATAAGATCTATAATCTAAGACTTTCTAATACACATAATCATCATCAAAAGGCAAGTGTATAGCATATTTATCTTTCTATATGAATATGACTTACATTATTCAAGAATTAAGCTTTCAAGAGTGAGAGAACTTAGAAAAAAGCCATAAGATAGAAAACACACTCTATTTTTATTAAATTTTCGATGATCTACAACGAAAGAGAAACCTTGCTTTTATAGACTAAGCAAGAGACATAGGATAAACAATTTTTGGAAAAGATTTTCACATAATATAATAATTCAAACTAGAATACAAAAGTGAATAATAAAAGTAAAAATTATTAGAAACACTAGGTCCAGATTATATTCTTAAAAGATAAGAGGGAATTATTAACAGGAAGCTGGAAAAAAAGATCGAGGTCCGCCATTGTCATTTTTTTTCAGTTCTTTAATAAAATATACTATTTTGTGTTGGTCAAATTGGAGGCTAGGGATCTTGGGCATCCTGAAAATAATCAAGAAGTTTGGGCACGATTTTGGGCTTTGGAGCTGTAGAGATTTCTCTAAGTTCAACATTGTTTTCGGGCTCAAATCTAAGTAGGCATGGTATTTGACCAACCATAATGTTAAATCCTATATAACCAAATTGGTCAGTAGAAGACTAATGGTGAAATAGGCTTTGGGAGGAAAAAGTCACTTGGGTATGAACCCAGAGATGTACAAGTAGATAGCTTGGTAGATTTGGGATGATAGTCTATGTCATCTAGAAAAAGATATAGATCACGCATCAAGTCTTTTTATTGTTTGGGCCAGTCAATGGAGGTTTGCCAAATTTGAAAATGATTATTGGTACAAATATACGGCGGACAATGTAGATAGAATGGGCTTTTTGCGCAGATAGAGGAATGTCCTATTGTTGATATCTGTTAAGAATGTATCCAAATTGAATAAGCCACTTAGGCAAAGGTTGGAACCATTCGAGGATTGTCCACAGTAAGGAACTAAAATTAGTTAGATTGGTAAGATGTTTATAAATATGAAAATGAGAGAGGGCAATTGGACAAGCATACATAGCAGATAAAGTCCATAGATGCCACATCATTGGTTCAAAAAGATAAACATAAAAATGATGAAGAGTTCGATAAGCTATAAACATGTCAAAATGATGGGGTATGTGGAGGACTATTTAGGGTAGTGAGAACAAGATGGAGATAGTCAAAAAGATTTTTTTGAAGGAGCACAAAAATGTCATCCATTGTTTATGGAGGAGTTTTGGTGACTAGAGAGAAGGATTTTTTAATCCTATCATATAATGGAAATTCCATGATGGGGAGAATGAGACTAATTGACTTTTTAAGGATAGGAGAGAGCAATTGAAATGGTATTCCAGGTCTAGAGAGAAAATCTGTAAGGATGTTGTAATGATCTTTAATATGACAAACGATAAATTTATAGCGTGAAAACTAATCTTGCCAGTGAAGTAATTGGCTATCAAGCAATATCTTCCTGTTAGGCTAAAGAATCTTTGGAAAAGATGTGTTGTCCATTTCAGTCAGAAAGTGCTCTGAGCTAAGGTGGAAATTCAATTGTTTGATGTCCTTTTTTACAGCCAAAATTTCCTTATAGATGGTGTGGTAGTATTTTTTCGATTCCTTAAACTGGCCACTAGCATGGCCATAATATTGTCTTTTCCCATCAACCTCTTCAATTAAGATGGCATCCTAATAATGGTTACTAGCATTTGTTTGAAAGATGCAATGACCTTTGTCAAGAATCTTTAAAGGGAGTGGATTCTGACTCACTTGTTTTAAGTGCTGGACAACTCTGGTTTATTCTTTACTCCATGGTGGTTGATTCTTTCTCAACAATTTAAATAAGGGAGTTATATAATCAACCATGTGAGGGCTGAAATCTCAAACGTAATTAAAAATACCAAGGAATTGTTAGATCTATTTTGTGTTAAGGTTTTCATCAAGAAAATATAATAGCTCACTTGCTATGTGTGGACCAAGATGAAAAAATCTATAATGAAAATTCAGACCTAACAATTCTATTTGGGCTATCCCAATATGACTTTTCTTAGCTGAGAGCATAATTCAATATTGCTTTGTAAGATAAAAAATGATAGAAGTAGAGCCTTATGATCTTTATGGGTTTTGGAGTATAAAAGGATGTCATCAATGTAGATCAAGGTGTTGGAAAGAATGGGCTCATAAATTTTTATCATGCCCCTTTAGAATAGTGATAGAGCAACCTTAAGTCTAAATGACATTGCAATCCATTGGTATTGAGCATTGAGAATGCAAAAAGTTGTTCTGTATCTTTTTCAAGGATCTATACCCAATTGCCATAATGTTACTTTTAAGTCAAATTTTGAAAAGATTGTTGCTTCTTTGAGAAATAAGACTTGAGTATTATTCCTTAGTAGTGATAATTTATCATCTTAAAGGAATACATTCAGAGGTTTATAATCAATTACTAACCTCTTTTTCTCTCTTTTTTATTATGCTCTTTTGTTCATATAGAAAGCTTAACATGCTCAATTTGATTTTGTGGGATAAATTAATTTTTGTTAGAGTAAGATAGCATACTCCTCTTGTGCTAACTTTAGATCATCAGGATTCATGCCAGGATGAGTAGCCTTAGTAGTGTTGATATGTTCATTCTTCTTAAATGGTAGATGAATGAAGAATTATGGATTTTTACAAAAAGGATTATGGTGTAAGAACTGTGCATGGATTTCAGGATAGTGCTCTTAAAATTAATCCTGTAGTATTTCATACGAAGGAGGTACTTGGATAAGTTCAAACATTTTGCATATATCTGTGTAGGCATTGAAGTTGGCTCAACATTTAACCTATTTAGGCAGAATTTGTAATGGAGATGCTTTGCAATATATATCCATACCAATTAGGATATCTGGGGCAGGTAGATGATTGCAAAGAACTTTAGTCCACACAACACAATCAGGGAAAAACCTTATCCCTATTTTCTTATTGGTAATAGGCCCAATTTTGAATGAATTACCGTCAATAGCAGTGAAATATTCATCATGTGGTATCCAGACTTTAGGAGGTAAGATGTTGGGCTTTGCAATACTTTGACAGGATCCAGTATCCGTATATCCAATAGTCTTGATTGGCTTATCATATTTATTCTATTGTAAGAACTGGATATGGACATAAGGACGAGGAACATTGATAGGTTTTGAATCTACCTTCAAACATATTTGTTGTAGCATGTATAAGTAAGTATTCTCAATATCTTCATCAATTAGGTTTTTAGAAGATGTAAACTCATCATCAGAAGAGTTAATTAGAACAATAAATTTTGTTTCCTCACCTTCACTAGATTGTTCTTCAATGAAGTCTTCAATATGACCATTGTCATAGATAGGCATTATGGCCTCAATGGATTCTAATAGTTTCAAAACATTTTTTGTCTTATTAGGACATTAGCGAGCATAATGTCCTAGTTTGTCACGATAAAACAACGATCTGCCTTTTTTACATGATGAGCTCGTTGTTTAAAGAATAAGATAAATCTATGATGTTTTTTCCTTTTAAATGGTGCATGATAACCTTTATTCAAAATTTGGGATTTGTGAAACTTTTTGTAGGAGAACTTCTTGTGATGATGCTTCTTTTTAGTGTGACAATCACAATCCTTTTTCTCATTACACTTGATCTTTAGATAAAGATTTTTACAAGCCTTTTTCTGTAAAGGACCACATTTTATCATGTTCTTGAAAAACGTTTGTTGATCACAAAGTTTATCAAGAGAAGCTAAAATGAGTTGATATATTTCTCCAAGAGATAGTTTTCTCATATCTCTGTGTAGAGCTACAAAGGTCCTTTGGAGTTCAGGTTAGTGTTTAGAATACCATTCTGTACCGACCGAACAGTATCGTGTTAGCCAAAAAACGGAACGATATCTAAGATTTTGGTATCGACCATCAATATCGAGTGTTTTCGTTTAATACCAGTTGACATTCAAAATACCAGCTATATACTGGTTGGTACTGCAAGTTTTAGAAATCTGAGGGACTATTTAGCAAAAACCTAAATTTTTTTACCAAAACCCCCCAACCCCCGATGCCTGCACACTCTCCTCTACTACTTTGATTTTTTCTCTCTCTCTTAGACTCACCTCCATTCTCTCTCTATCTCACACTCTCGTCTCATATCCATTCTCTCTCTCTCGTTCTCCTCTCCATCTCCACGATTCTTCTCCCTCTCTGACGACAAGACAACCACGAACCATCGCACCACACAACTATCATCTTCGGATCTTCCTCCACCACGCGAACCCGCCACCACCAAGCCTCATCTAAACCTCTAACTCAACTCAAAAATCGATTGTGAATTTGTTTGGGTGTGTTTCACTTTTCAATTGATTTTTTTTGCTTAATTGCATTTGCAATTGTGAATGAGTTAGAAGTTGAAATGAAATTGTGAATGGATTTGTGATTTGTCGTTGGTTGGATAATGGATTGGAGTTGAATGAAATGAGTTTGGTTTTTTCATTGTTGCGATTCGGTTGATTTATCTTAAATTTTTTATCATTGAAAATTTAAAACGCACAACATGCATGATTTAAAAGTTAGTAAGTTTGAACTTAAATTAAAACCTTAAAACTAAGAATGTAAAGAATTTAAAGTAAATAATTAATTGACATATTCTTAAAATTATTGAAATTGTATTTGGTTATTGGGCAAATAATTAATTGAGTATAACAATAATTCGGTTGTGGTCTTGTGGAAGAGCCGAAGAGGAAGTTTTGTAATTTTAATTATTGTATAGAAATGTAGCAAACAAAAGATAAAATCTATATCTCTAAGTTGTCTTAATCTTTATCTCAAAATTAGTCCATCTCATCAAGTCTCTTGCATATTCACCTTTATTTATCCCAAAAATTAGTCCATCTTATAGTCTTTGCATATTCAAAATCTTATTTTCTTATTATTCCATTTTTATCTCATTTATAATACCTTGGCATTATATCTTCGGATAAGTGTGAAAGTTTCTTAGTTCATCTTAATGAAAAAAATTACTCATCTTGGGCGTTCCATTTTAAGATATTTACTAAAGGCAAGGATTTAAGAAGATATGTCGATGACAATAATCATATTCCTAAAAAACAAGAATAAAGATGAACATGCTAAGTGAAGTAAATGATGTTTAAGTCATGACTTGAATTTTTGGATTCATTGAGCCATCATCTTAAATCTTTGAACCTTTAAAAGTATAAAACATAACATTGAACTTCTTACAAAACTAATAACTTCATTTTTTGTTACAGGTAACTGGAAGGAAGTTAAAGTACTCTTAATCAAACTGCTTCTGGAAGATACAATTATTTAGCTTGGGCTCATGCTGCATTAGTCTTAGTTATGAAGAATCATACAATTTGCTTATTTTGTAATAAGCATTTAAAAGGCAGAGGAATCATCCAATTGAAGAAGCATTTAGTTAGGATTAAAGGAGATGTAGAACCTTATAAAAAAGTAAGTCATGATGTAGAGTGACAAATGAAAACATTGCTCGAAGAATATCACCATGAAAAAGATATAAGGGAAAGGTTGAATTTTGAAATTGGCAGTGGAAGTTCGTTTGCTGGTTTTCGTGGTGATTGTGAAAATGGTGAAGGTGGTAGTGGTAGTGATATTAGTAGTATTCCATCCCAAGCCTAGGAAAAAGTGAATGTTACACCTAGATCTGATGTGAGAGAAAGAAGGTAAGTACTAGTTTTTTTGCACCACGAACAACTCCCGAAGCCCAACCTTCAATTTGTAGTGCAATGGAATCAAGAGATGTGGCTCACAATGTTGATAGGGAAATAGCTAGATCGTGATATGATATAGATTCATAATTCAATGCTTCTCAATCTTATTACTATCAACCTATGGGGTATGCAATAGCCTCTTACTGTCCAGGATACAAAGCTCCTTTTAAGAGGTAAACTTTTGAGTTGTTTAGTTTCTGAAATTAGAAGTTATTTGGTAGAAAGAAGAGTGAATTGAGCTACTTTTAGGTGTTCAATCATGTGTAATAGTTGGACAAATAGGAGACAAGATCCTATTATTAATTTTGGGTTTATTCTGCAAATGACTTAATATTTTTGAAGTCTATTAATGCATCGGGCTTGATTAGAAATATTGATACTTTGTTTGAGATATTTGATGAAGTTGTGAATGAAGTAGGATCAGAAAATATTGTTCAGTTTATTATTGACAATGATGCCGCTTATAAAGTGGCAAGAAGAAGGTTACAAAATAAGAATTCTTTTTTTGGACTCCTTGTGTTGAACATTGGATTGACCTAATGTTGGAGGATATAAGGGATCCTAGGTATTTTCCTATTATTGACGAGACTATGTAGAAAGCTAAAAAGGTGACCAAGTTCATCTATAATCGTGAATGAGTATTGAATTTAATGAGAAAGGAATTTACCAATGGTATGAATTTATGTCGTCCTACTGTGACGAGATTCGCAACAAATTTCTTATCACTTCAATCTTTTGTTACAATGAAGAAATAGTTAAGACAAATGTTTACAAGTGATAAGTAGGTTGCATCTCAGTATGCTAGGTCTAATGTTAGAGTGGAAGTTTCCAAAATTATACTAGAAGATAGAGAATTTTGGTCTCAATACCAATTTGTTATCCGTATTTTTGAGTCTTTGGCAAGGTACTTCACTTAGCTAATAATGAAGCAAAGGCAACAATGAGATATTTTTATGATGCTATAGAAAGGGCCAACATAGCAATCAAGGCCAATCTGAAAGATATGCCTTCCTTGTATACACCGTATTTTGCAATCATCAATGAGAGATGAGAAAAACAACTTTCTTCTCTGTTGTTTGTAGCTGGGGTATTTTTGAATCCTAATGTATATTTCAGATTAGATTTTACAAAGAAAGTTGCAGTTAGTAGAAGAATGTTATTCACTATTACAATATTTGTTAGCCATGAAATGATGCAAGATCTTTTAAGCTCACAAATAAAGCTTTATAAGCTGTCTTCTGAGAATTTTTGATTGTCGATTGCTATTCGACAAAAAACAAAACTTTCTCCAAGTATTAGTTATTTTCTTTTTCTTATTTGTTGAAAATTAATTATCACTTTATTTTGTTTGTAATGTTATTTTTGTTATTTTACAATTTATATTTTCCTGGTGGAGTCAATTCAGAAGTGGTGTTCTAGAATTACAAAGGTTTGCAATTCAGATTTTAAGTCAATGTGTGAATGCAACAGGTTGTGAACGGAACTAAAGCATGTTTGAATTCATCCATTCTAAGAAAATGAGTAGATTGGAGCACAAGAGATTGAATGACTTGGTATTCGTTCATTACAATTTAAAGCTTCGAGAAAGGTATGTTATTATTATTATTAATTTCGATATAATTTCTTATATTTTTTAATAATTAAATTTTATTATTTACTATGAGTCTTAATAACACAAGTAGTCCAACATATCCAATTTCTATTGATAATATCGATCTTTTGGCGGATTGGGTTTCTGAGCAATCATATTTGGTACATATGAATGACTTAGAACATAATCTTGGTTGGGAAAGCAAAAACATGTCACTTGATGTATTGAATTTGAATGATGTTGATGATGAGATTCCTCTCAATGATGAGGATTTTATACTGAATGATAACTGGAGTCAGTGTAGTTATAACGGGTATCCTCCTGTAGATGATTGAATAAAGTTCCAGGTTTTTGTTTTCCTCTTTTTTAAATTTTACTTATATTTGATGTATATGTTAAATTATATAAATGTAATGTAATTGTAAATGTTTTTGTTACAAATTTCACTTCTAGTTGGTTGGTTCGTCATCACGAACTCTTGTCATAAATTGTAATAGTTTGAGAGTTAAGAATATTTATTATTTTTATTAGATTTTTGATGTAATTATTATTTATTATATGATGAATTTGTAATATTTTAAATACTTTGTATTGTTCTTAATTTATATTTGTATGATGATAATTGTCTTTTTCATATTAATTGTGGTTATTATTTATATGTGAAATATCTAAAAATTATTGTTATTTTATATTAATTGTGGTTATTATTTATTATTATAATTTTTGAAAACATGGTTGATGTAAACTTATAAAGTATACAGTACAACAGTATAATATAACAATGGATTATTTCGTAATTTCTAAAAAATTCAGGGACTATTTCATAAATTTAAAAAATTACTCAAAATAGTACCCATTATTGACCAGTACCAGTACAGTACCGTATCAGAACCCAATCTGGTACCAAGTCTAGTACGATATTCACAATATTGGTTCAGGTTGTAATTCTTCTAGAAGGGATGAGATGAATGTATAACGAAGATTGGCATCACTAAAATCGTTAAGTAGATAATATCTTTCAATCATATATTGGAAATGTTTTTGTAGATCTCTTCTGTCTAAAGAACAACACTTCATTTCAAAATACCCTTGCCTGATTTGTTTGTCAATGAGCTAAAAATCTCCAAAGAATTTTTTGTGGATGACTAGAAAGAATTCCTGTAGATGTTACCTAAATATGCTAGAGACAGCGATAGTCACCTAGACTTTGCCGCCATTTTCTTAAAGTATCAGGAAAACTTGAGGTAAATTTAGATAAGATATCCTATATGGGATTATTAGGTTGAGTCATCTGTAAATTGATCCAGCTCTAAATTTGTAGAGAAGATCTCTCCATTTTTTGGATGGAAGGTCATCAAAATAAACTAGGGTCCTGAAGTAGTTTTGGTTGATGGTACTTGTACTAGTGGTGGTGAGGGTAGTCTGATGGTTCAGGCCCTATAGATTTAGCTTCACTGATATCTAGTTTGACTTCTGTTGGTTGAGATGTCTTAGATATAGTCATCATGATTTGACCTAATTTAGATAAATTTGCAAATTGCTCTGAGTCTTTTGAGGATTGTTTAGAAATTTTAGAATTTTCAAATGTTTGGTCTTCAAAGTCTTCTGAAATAGATATTGGTGTAAGAGTTGCAACGAACTTTTATCAAGGAGCTTTATCTTTTCCATTAAATTGAGAAAGTTGACTTTTAGGTGGTAATAAAGGTGGAGTTTTAATATGCAAAGGTTTTGTCTATAGATTAACAAGTTTGGTATATGAATGTGAGGGATCACGAGCCCTTTTAGTTTTGATCTTTGTAGGTTTGGATTTGGTAGTAGGATGAATATGCTGCTTAATTAAAGGATAGTTAATTTTAAACACTTTTTCATAAATAACAACTTCAGGATAAGATAGGGATGAGTAGATAGGTTGGATAACTGGAAAATTTGTAAGATAAGCTCCATAAACAGTCTTAGACTGTTTTGTTTGCACATTTGCTTCCATTCTATGAAATACTTCTTTCACCCTTCGAAGTTCTTATTCTTTGTTTATAAAATCAAGTCCAAAATATTGTGTTTCAATATATCTTTTGGGATTAGCATTAAGTTTAACCATGTGATCTTTCAAAGATGTGTACAAATTTTGGATTTGAGAATGGCGCTTCTACCCATTTTTGAATAGCCTGAGTCTATTGGTTAAATCCATCAAGCTTGATATCTATGGGGCAAAGAACTTTGTTTTGGGCTGCAACATTATCAGTGTTCTAGTTGAGTACTTCATTATACAAGAGTACCATGATTCCAATATAATGAATATAAAGCTTGGAGATAACCCTACTAATATCATCTATACACCTCTCCAGGGGAGGAAATTCATCCTCATATGGTATTGTCATTATTCAAGGAATTAGTGCTGGAGCAGTAACAAGAATAGGAGAAATAAAAGGTGGTGGTCTGTTGGGAATTGGTTCTTTAAGGAACAAAGGTTCCTTTCCAATAACTTTGAGTAGTTCATGAAGAGTCTTAGGTCTAGGTTGTGGGTTTTTAAGCCCAACCTAAGCTGTTGAATGTGGATTATAGTCATTATGCTTAGTATGAAGCTTTTGGGAAGGTTGACAACGATGGATTTCTCTGGGTTAAAGCCTTTGTGTCAAAGTTTTGCCCCTCCTTTTTCAAATATAGGCTTCATCTTCACTCCCTGTGTCATCATAGTTTAGTAGACATATTTCACAATTTGGTTCACACATGGATGAATTTACATCCTATATGAAATGTCCTCGAAGATGGCTGATGTACACATGTTGTCCATCAGATTTAACATTATGAATTGGAGCTCTATCTTTGTCTTTTTTTCTGTGATAACACTGGTTTAAACATTAAAATAAGGCCAAATGTGCCAGAGGATCTAGGTTGGTCTTCATTGAGCTTGGTATAGATAGATTTAATAGGTCCATCTCTTAGTGCCCTGTGAATAGGAGAAGTAGTTGTATGGAAAGAATGCCTATGAAAAGAGTACATTTAACATTGGAAGGAAGATTTGCTATTGAAAGGGTTGAAAAAAGATGAACATGATCAGTAGGTAAAGAGTCACTCATGACATATAGAAAGATCTCCTTACTTACTTTCATAAAGAATAATGTAGTCATAATAAAAAACACTCATGATTTTGACACCATCCGAGCTACCTTTGGTCAGAAGGCATAGGAGGATAGCATAAATCAAAGGTACGTTGCATTGTTAGACTGCATGAATCGAGAAAAGCCTTTCTCGCTATGACTCCTAGACTTATGAAATATTTCATCAATAAGCCTCAAAAGAACTACACATGAGTTCCTTTACCATTACCATGGGTATGACAGTTCAGGCTATACGGAAGGAAAGAAACGCAAGACGGTTGTAAAAGGAAATATCAGCTAGCAATATTCTTCTATTTTTGTATCTGATATGGTAGTTACTTTCTGTTGTGTTGTGTGTTAAGGGTACTCCCTTAGTTATAATTGTTTTTGTAACTTATTTTTTCTTTCATTAATTCCAAATTTTTATTTAAAAAAAACTACATCATGAGTTTCTAGCCTATATGTCAGTCAAGTGACTTAAAGAATAAATTTTAATAAGAGATTAAAGATAAACAAAGATTGACTATACCCTAAATTTTAGATATGTTAGCCGAGACATAAATTCTTCTCTATTTAGACCATTAATAATAAGTTTCTCATAAATAAATACTTGATATATTTTATATAATTTAAATATGGTCTTTAAAATTAAACTTAAATATAAGGTATTGAATTTAACTTACATAGGTTTAATTCGGGTTATATGATTCTGATAATAAATTTGAGCATTGAAACATGCACAGAATTGTGCCAGACAACCCTAATTGCTTGGGGGGTTATTGGCTAGATGATTGAAACATGTTTAATTTGGCCATCCTTCCTAACTCGAAGACTTCCAGTCAAAGATACGAAACTTGCATCTTCTTAACACATAGATGGTGTAACACAAACCTTGCACTACTTGCTTCCCTCGACATCAATACCTATTTCTTATTTTAACACTTGCTCACCTAGAAAAGCAAGCGGCCCAGATCTTTCTCTGTTTCTGAGTCGCTTACTCAACGATAGTCTTTATTTGCCTTCCTCTTTTATCGCTCTGTCTCTCCTCTGTTCTTCAATATTCGAGCTTTGCCACCATTATTTATTCCTACCCTATGACCCCGAGTAATGCTTGATTTTTTTCTGGTTTAGTAAGGTTCGGTTTCTTTTACTAATTTTTATTCATCTGGGTTTTGGAAAGTTTGAATCTTTTTCGTGTTTTCTCCTCTTAACTGTTTGTGGGTTGAATAAAGGTGTGACAGCGGAAATTTTGTTAATCTATATTGATTGGTGAGAACGTCGTACTTGTATGTGAAATCTTTCTTCTTTCGTTAATGCGTTGTATCTATGTTTCATGGGTTTATTGGAGCATAATCTGTTTGATTGATGAAATATTTTCTTAACCCCTTTCGGTTTTCTTTCTGAAAGGTTCTTACTTCAGATAGTTCCTGTCTTCTATAATTTCTATGTGACTTTCTAGTAAACCTGTATTATGTGAGCAAAAACAACTCCTTTTTTTTTTTTTTCTCCTTTCAGTCGTTTTTATAATGTATACCGTGGTGTTTTAACGTCTTATAGTAATATTTTAGTTGGTTATTAAGTAATCTAGTGGCAATTGATGTAACTATTTCAAATAACTAACTTCTTTCTTCCTTCATACCTTGACTGAATTATGTGTAGATTAATGAAGTTTCCTATTGAAGATTGAATTCCCAGTGCCACAATGTGCATGAAGAGCTAAAAAAATCGTAGAGGAAAGATACTGTGGCCCTCTAGAAAACTTGAAAGCATGTGACGAAGTCTGGAATCAATAATGTTAAGTTAATACGATTATTTTTTGGGTAATTAAATAAAGATATAAATAACGGCAATCCCCACGAATGCGTGTAACCAATTGTGGCTTTGTTTTAGTCCCCTAAAGCGTGTTTTTCCTGATCTTTTTGTCTGATGTATAACTGATTGTTTGATTTAGCTGCCAGCTTCTCCATTGAAGAAAGAATAGGGATATACAAATGAAAAGGAGCACATGGTTGCTGTGGGTTTACTTTTTCCTTATGGAAAGAGGAGCAGGATAAAATAATGCGCAATGTTTCCCTAGGACTTCCATGAAAAAGAGCTATTTCCAAAGTTGACATTGCTTCATTCTAGAATTAATTGAACTATCCTTCTTCACTGTGAAATCATATGATGATGCGGTGAACTTTTGCTTTGCAGTACTAATTTTGAGGGCCAGACTGCAATGTATGCTAGGAGAATAAGGGGTAGAAATCAGAGATGGGGTTCAGTCTTTCAGCAATCTAAATATTTCACCAAGCTAAACTACCAGGATCAGCCTTGTCGATATTTGAGCTGTATCAATGGAGTGGGGTGCTTTACTTCACAGGGGACATTTATCAGAAGATACCTGTTAGATTCAACCTCATCTAGAAGCATTGAGCAAGCGAAGAGTTATGTAACCCTCCATTCAAGATCCTTATGTTTTAAGAATAGTCAAATTCGCACCTTTAGTTCACAAGGTGATGGAAGGGGTACAAGTGAGGATGAGCATGCATCTATGGTAGATGGGCCTGATTTTGATGGTGGAAAGCATAGTCAGAAGACATTAAGGGAAGATGCTAGGAGCTATGATGTACATGCTCGACTTGCAGAACTAGATCAAAAAGAATGGCTTTCTAATGAGAAGTTTTTAATTGAAAGTAAAAAGAAGGAATCTCCTTTCTTAACAAGACGTGAAAAGTTTAAGAATGAGTTTTTGCGCAGGGTCGTTCCTTGGGAAAAGATACATGTATCTTTGAAAACTTTTCCCTACTACCTCAAGTAAATATTATTTCTTTTGATTTTTATCTTTTCATTCTATAAGAAGCAAATTTGTAGCATTCTGTTATTCTTAATTTGTGAAGAAGAATTAACAACTTGCCTTCTCATGTAGTGCAAATGCCAAAAGTATTTTGGTGGAATGTGTTGAATCCCATTTCAAGCATAAAAAACTCACCAATTCTTATGGGGCACGTCTAAAGTCATCAAGTGGAAGAATATTGCTTCAGAGCATCCCAGGTAAATATGAATGATGTTTTATGCATATGCTATGATTTTTATCATGAACAGTTTTCCTTTAAGTTCATGGTGACTATTTATGGTTGATGCTACTTTCAGGCACTGAGCTTTATCGGGAGAGAATAGTTAAGGCTCTTGCACAGGATTTACAAATTTCCTTATTGGTGCTTGACAGTAGTGTTCTTGCCCCTTATGTAAGAAGATGAGGATCGCTTTGAAACCCTATTGTTCGGCGATTAATTATGTTTCTATTTTTCAAAAAAATTCATGCATTGTTTGTCTTCTCTTGTAGGATTTGGCTGATGATTCAGAATGTGAATCTGATGATAACACAGAATCTGGAGAGGAGTGTACTTCAGAGTCGGAAGTTGATGATGAGAATGAAGCAGTTACTGAAGAAGAATGGACCAGCAGTGCTGAGGCACGATCTGACGCTGACGATGATGTGGTTGACATGGAGGCAACTGCCGAGGCAGCCATCAAGAAACTTGTTCCTTTCAATCTTGAAGAGTTTGCAAAGGTAGATCTTATGAGTTGATGGGGTTGTATTGAATAGATTGTTTGTTAAATACAGAGATAGACTTATCTATCAAAAATTTTTACTTTATTTTAAAGTTTAGACTCTAGATGCAAGTCTAATTTTAGGTCCATGCCTTCATGCATTGACTCATTTGAATAGCCCAATAGATCTAACAGTTGAAAAAACTGACGTTTTCTAGTCCTATTGCTACTGCTTCTTTTAGGGTATTATTTATGAGTTAAGTGCAGTAGCAGACTATGGGACATTTATCTAATTGTACTTGATTGAAAAAGTAGCAATTTATGTTATGGTTATGTTAGAGTTGATAAAAGATCAGTCTTGAGTCTCATCTAACATCTTTTAACATTCCAGTTGAATGGTTTTTAACATGATATTGGAGCTTTTATTACAAGCAGGTCTTTTAGCTTGCAGACTTTCTGTGACAATGAGGTTTTCGTTTAGCTTCAGCTATTGAAGATTTAGTTTTAGTTCCCTACAAGGTGTCATGAGCACTCGTTTTGCTAGCAGTTTCAAGTCTAGTCTTGAGCCTCATCTAATAGTTTGGACTCTTGAGTTTGAATGGTTCTTTAAAACTTGTTCAAAAGAGAAGAAAAGGAATATCATGCTTATATACGAAATTGTCTAAAAATAATCTTTGTAGTATAATTTTTGAATTTTTTTCATAGTTGGCCTTCTGACTTATTGTTTCTCATCTAGAGCTGATCTGACTAAACTTATCATACAGCTGAATTACTTTTTGAAAGAACGGAAAAGGAATTCTAAAGTTGAAATACGTTAGCGTCATTAAGGTGTGAATGCCATTGGCTGTGTACCTGCTTTCATTTAAGTACTAAAGAAGTATCAATGGTGATACATGCTTGCATATGTTTGTGTATGTATTATGAGATGTTAGTAGTGCTGGTCTATAAAGAAATGCCTTCCTCTGATAAAAGACGAATTTGTTTCCTCTTACCACAACTTGTCATGTTCAGGATTTTGTTTCTTTTTTTGAGCTTTGAAATACTATTGTTTAAGGAGATATTTGTTACCTTTGTCTAATAATTTGGAGTGTAAACTGAATATGGAGTGTAAACTGAGTCCTAATTCTGGGGATGCTTCTGTACAGAGAGTCTCTGGAGAACCTGATGGTTCCTCAAAGTCCTCAAGTTCCAAGGCTGCTGACTCAGCAGACAATTCGAGACGACCTCTTAGGAAGGGTAACAGAATTTTCAAATGGCTTACATCATCAAATTCCCTAGCTTTTCTTATTCCTTCATCCTTCCCCCCTCCTTTTTTTAAAATAATTATTAACTTCCTATTTCAATTTCTACATTTATTTCCTTGTTTCTTGTTTCTTGTTGATCATGTGGATTTGTGTATGTGATATCATTTTAATGTGCTCAACCTCTCTCTATCATCAACCTCCTGTGAATTTTGGCTCAATATTAGATCTCTTTCTTCTTTCAGGAATGCCTTTGACAACGTACATTATATGGCTCCAGAGAGACATGCTTTTTGGATCTAATTATTTTTAAATACATTTCCAGTTTGTAGTTATAAGTAGCTAACAAGTTTGTGATTCCATGCATCTTACTGAAAATTAATTTTGATTTTTCAATTCATTTACTAGGAAGGTGCATCTTGCATTCTCTTCCGCTGTTTTATTTTAGTATAGTGGTATTCTTCTGTTGGGAGAACTTTTCTATGCAATTATATTTTCCTGTTGTTTTCACTCTATCAAACTGTTGTCCCCTACTTCAACCAGTAGTCAATTAAATAATTGTGCATATTTGTGATTGAATTTTGGTATTGTTAGCAGCTGATTCACACTTAGAATGGTGGTGGTTGAGTTTTTTTGTGGTGGATTGTTTTGGAGGTGTCTAATTCTGAAGAGGTGTTGCATGCTTTATTATGTGAAAATGATTTCAACTTATTGTTGAAAATTGCCTTCTCTTTGGATTGGATACTTGACCTCTCCAAACATAAGAAAAGATGAAAAGGAAAATTTCAGAAATTATTTTTCATCCCCACATTTTGGTCCATTTATTTGTATTCTCACTTGGCTTTCCTCTGCTAGGGGACCGGGTGAAGTATACTGGACCTTCTGTACGAATTGAAGCTGATGACAGGTTTGCTACTTCATTTTTTGACTGTGTGAAATGTTAACATGGTTTAAAGATCTATGATGCTTCATTCTAAAACAATTTTCTTGTTGTTTTAAAAGACTTGCTATGTAATTCTTAGATATACTTAATCAAAATACTGTTGCAAAGGTGATAGATACTCTCAGAAATTGAGAAGTATGTCGCTGAATATTATTAATATGTAACTCAAGTCTGTCAAGTTACAATATGATTTGTAGACAATTTCAAGAGTGTCTACTCTCTCCTAGCCTAAGGCTCACTAGAATTCTCTTAGCAATGTCATAAAAATCCCTTTCCCAATCATTACATTATTTATACTAGCCAACTTCTTACGTCAGCCATGCAACAAACTCGCTATTCTCTCCCCTCCACATGCACGTAATACCCACCAACCCCTGATTCTAACAGAAAGTGGCAACTTTACTCGGTTACACTTTTCTTTATCCTTCTAGAATAAACCTTAGTAATAGGAGGTCTAACACTGCTCCCCCCATAAGTTGCACCTTGTCCTCAAGGTGAAAATCTGGGAATTGTTCCACAATGTCATCGAACTTCTCCCAAGTAGTTTCCGAATCTGCTAAGCCTTCCCACTTGATCAAGACTTCCAGTCCCTTAGATTCCCCTAGTGGTCTTACTGCTAAGACTTTTTTAGGTTGCACCATTGACTCCTCTTCCCCTGTCCATTTGTCAGGTAGAATCAGCTTATCCTTATCCTCTCCCACCACGGCTCTTAGCCGTGACACATGAAAGATAGGATGAATCCGGGCTGACTCTGGTAATTGCAATTCATATGCCACTTCCCTAATCCTTCTCAACACTTGGAATGGACCAAAATACCGGGGGCCAACTTCTCACTAACTCTTCTTGCCACAGTCAATTGTCTATACGGAGTTAGCTTCAGCCATAGTCTGTCTCCGACTTGGAAAACTACTTCTCGCCTGTGCTTATCAGCCCTGCTTTTCATGTCATTTTGTGCCTTAGATAAGTGCTGTTTAATTTTGGTCAAGCGGTGGTCTCTTTGTTGTAGTAATACGTCAACCGACTCCATTCTTGCAACCCTTGATCCCATCTGAAAAATTGGAGGAGGATCCCTTCCATATAAGACCTTAAAAGGGGTAGTTTTAAGAGCCACGTGATAGGAAATATTATAGCAATATTCTGCCCAGCCCAACCATTTCGCTCATTGCTTGGGGGTATCTCTTGCAAAGCACCTCAAGTAGACTTCTACTGATCTATTCACCACCTCAGTAGCACCATCGGTTTGAGGATGGTAGGATGAGCTGAATTTAAAGACGATTCCATGCACCTTGAATAGCTCCTCCCAAAATTTGCTCATGAAAACCTTATCTCTGTCAGAAACTACTGATCTAGGGAATCCATGTAGCTTCACAATATCCTTGATGAACACTTCAGCCGCTGATTATGCTGTGTATAGGTGCTTAAGTGGTAAGAAGTGAGCATACTTGCTCAGCCTATCCACAACCACTAAGATGGATGCATATCCAAGGGATTTTGGGAGCCCTTCAATAAAATCCATAGTTATATCATCCCATACTTGATTTGGAATTGCAAGGGGCTGCAATAGTCTTGCTGGTGACAATGTTAGGTATTAATTCTGCTGGCATGTTAAGCAAGCCGCCACAAATTTATAAATTTCTTTCTTCATGCCCTCCCAATACAACTCCCTAGAAATGCGCTTATATGTTTTTAACGGACCTCCATGTCCTCCCAAGTGACTCTCATGACCATCCTTCATAATTTTAGTTATAAAAGCAGAAGTATTAGAGATTACCAATCTGTCTTTGTAGTAAAGCCTGCTTTGCTTCACCGTATATGGGGGCCTAAAACCAGGATCTCGACTGACAGCTTCAATCAACGCCCTTAGCTTGTTTTCAGCTTCTATCTCCTGCAAGATTACATCCATATCTAGGATTTTGCATGCCATTACAGTCCGCAACTCTTCTTGATACTGTACTCGTGATAGAGCATACGCCACTTTGTTATCTGTACCTGGTTTGTATTTAATGACGAAGTCAAAACCCAACAGTTTGGTAATCCATTTCTGATAATCGGGGTGAATCTCCCACTGCTCTAGCAGAAACTTTAACGGTTTCTGGTCAGTCCAAATGACAAACCTATGGCCTAGGAGATATGATCTCCATTTCCTGACAGCCAACACAATAGCCATAAGTTCCCTCTCATAAGCTGATTGTCCTTTTTTTTCGAATGACAGTGATTGACTATAATAGGCAATCGGTCGGTTTTTCTACATCAGCACAACTCCCACACCCGAAGTTGAAGTATCAGTCTCCAAAATAAAAGGTTGGTTGAAGTCGGGCAAGGCTAAAACCTGTACGGTGGTCATGGCTTGTTTCAGGTTATCGAAAGCCTTCTTTGCTTCCAATGTCCACTTATAATTGTTCTTCTTGAGCAGTTGTGTCAACGGCCATGCAATGTGGCTGTACCCTCTTACAAATTTTCGGTAATAACCCGTCAATCCTAAGAACCCCCTCAACTCCTTCAAAGTTTCGGCTTTAGTCCACCTCAACATCGCCTCAATTTTGGACTGATCTGATTCAATCCCTTGTTTTAATACAATGTGGCCCAGAAATTTCAAGTGAGGCTGACCAAAATCACACTTCTTGCAGTTAGCATATAGCTTTTGCTCCTTCAAAATACTCAAAGTCACCCTTAAATGCCTTAGATGCTCCTCTTTACTTCTGCTATAAACTAAGATGTCATAAAAAACCACTAGTATGAATTTTCTGAGATGGGGTTTAAAAATCTGATTCATCAAGGATTGAAATGTCGCGAGGGCATTTGTCAAACCGAAGGGCATTACTACAAATTCATAATGCCCTTCATGAGTTCAAAATGCCGTTTTCTCAATATCTTCCTCCCTCATCCTTATTTGATGATAACCGGACTTCAAATCGATCTTAGAGAAGATAACTGCTCCATTTAACTCAATCATCAACTCTTCTATTATGGGTATTGGGAATTTGTCACTTACGGTCACCTTGTTTAGAGTACGATAGTCCACAAAAAAATGCCACCCTCCATCGTTGTTTGTGACTAGCAGAACTGGACTAGCATACGGTGATGTGTTAGCTTGAATGATTCCCGAATCTAACATCTCTTTGACTAGTCTCTCGATTTCATTCTTTTGAAAATGAGGATATTTGTAGGGCTGGACCTTGATTGGTCCCTCTCCTTCGACTAGGTGGATGTGGTGTTCTCTTCCCCTTTTTGGCGGTAATGTCTGTGGCCATTGAAAAACCCCTCCAAACTCTTCCAATATACTGCTGATTTTCGGATCATCCTACTTATCACCACCTTCAGATCTTCCTCCTATTTAGCCATCTGCAACAAGTACACTAAATCCCCTTCTTTGAGATCCTTACAAAGTGATTTTGCACTCACCATGGATTTCGACAAGATTGGATCCCTTTTATAATAATTTCTCTCTCCCACTCTTATTTTCATAGTTAGTGTACACCAATT
Organism: Erythroxylum plowmanianum; assembly: GCA_025531925.1. NCBI lineage: Eukaryota > Viridiplantae > Streptophyta > Magnoliopsida > Malpighiales > Erythroxylaceae > Erythroxylum > Erythroxylum plowmanianum. The sequence goes on along the minus strand of JANVCQ010000060.1, from coordinate 30,837 downwards.
ATTCAAGACATCTCCTAGTGTTCTTAGCCATTTTATGCCCAGAACAACATCTATGCTGCCCAACTTCATTGGCAAAAAATCCTCACAGATTTCTAGCTCCTGTATCTTTAAATTCAGTTTCCTATAGACCCCATTTCTTGCTACCTTTTCTCCATTCCCCCTACTATCTCATACTTGTTAGTGGGGTCCCATTTGGAACTCCATTCAAATGCCAACTCTTTCGAAACAAAGTTCTGGGTGGCTCCACTGTCGATGAGGATCACCACGGTCTCCCCTTCCAATTCTCCTACTACCTTCATCGTCTTGGGTAAGGTTAACCCAGCTGCCGACCCTGCTGATAGTTCTACATTCTGCAGTTCCATTTCTTGCTCCTCTTCCTCTTCTACATTCCCCAACGTATTAACTTCCATCTCTTCATCTAGGACCGTGATAACCTTCAAGTCTATCATTTTACACCGATGGCCTTGTGTATATTTCTCATCACATTTAAAACATATCTCCCATCTCTTCTTCTCTTGTAGCTCACTAAATGTTAAGCATTTAAAATTTCCATCTCCCCTTGTCGGTGGCAGTGACCTTCCCTGTTTTAACCCCACTTTTCTCGTTGTCTCCGGCTGTATCCCACGTTTTGTATCCACCATAGTTGCTTATTCTATTACCCCGCCCATGGCCCTGTTTCCCTCATCACGTCCTATTACTTTATTCTTTTCCTCGATCTGTTGAGCGAACGACATAATTCGTCCCAAACTTCTAGGATTAGCAATTAAGAGCTCCACCCTGATTTCCTTCGACAACCCATTTAAAAATGAGCTCTCCAGCACTTCATCAGGTAACTCTAGTAATGGAGCAGCTAATTCCTCAAATCTACAAATATGTTCATCTATTGTACCTGTTTGTTTGATGGCCAGTAGAGGTTGACACGGGGTTCCTTCTTGTATGGGTCTAAATTTTTAACTAGTAATTCTTTACCTTCCTCCCAATCTCTAATGGGTCTTTGACCCTCCACCCAGCTAAACCATGCCAATGCCTTCTTCTCCATGCTGAGTGATAGCAATTCCATTTTCTCCCTTTCATTGAACCTCCCCACCGAGAAAAAAACGTTCCACCTGATAAATCCACCCATCCGAGTCGTCTCCATCAAAGACTGGCATCTCCACCTACCGAGTTCGACAGTCCCTTCGGTGTTCTCCTTGTCGCACAAACCCAGGTGGTGGTTCTTCCGTATAGCCTCTCCA
>JANVCQ010000060.1:13472-29228 GCA_025531925.1 Erythroxylum plowmanianum | reverse complement strand
TTTTGGTATTCTCTTCAAGTGTTTTCAGTATGTTAATATGAACTTCCTTTCCAGCCTTGCAAAGGAATATTACTTTTTGGGCCCCCTGGAACTGGAAAAACCCTGGTTGCTAAAGCACTTGCAACTGAGGCTGGGGCAAATTTTATTAGCATAACTGGTTCAACTCTTACATCAAAGGTATACTTTCTGCATAAACTCGATGATTCTTAAGTTTTGAAGTCATTTATATATCCATGCCTTTTATATTTGTGCTATTCATGAGTTAACATTTTGTTATGACGTCTTCTTTGAGTTTAGAGGACTTGAATATATCAGAACAGGTTAGAAATCTGCAGTTGATTCGAGCCTAAATAAAACTCATTTAAATCAGTCATGAAGGTTTGCTCTACCTATTTGTGGGGGAAAAAAGAGTTGTTTCTGCAGCAATGTAGGCGGTGCTACAGGAATATATTTCAGTGTTCAAAACTTACAAGAGATATATATCACTACTTTCATTGCAATTTGAAGGGAAATAATACCTTTTCCCAAATCATTTTGTACCATTTAGAGAAGTAGAAGTGTCATCATATGCAGTAACAGAATTAAAGGCTAAGTCCTTTAGCACTCCTGCTGAATGCCTCATTCTGTGTGATTCTTTGCATCCGGTAATATTAAACAAAATATATGGCTAGGATTATGCTTGATGGTGGCTATAAGTCCATGACAAATTAGTCCAGTTGTGTGTTCTAGGAAGGAGTTCAATTACTGAATTGTAAGAAGAGAATATAATTTTCAATTTAATCTGCTCTCCTTGCTTCATGCACGTAGAAAAGCATTATATGAACATTTTCCTGACAAGATGAAGCTATTCATCCCTGACATGACAACTCTCAAGGTTGTGCCCACATCTATGTAATGAATTACATTTGTTAATACAAACAAGGACATTTATTTGTATTCAGCTTGTGCACACACATATGAATTGATGGCTTGGGAAGAATTCGTAGTTGTTAGTTAAGCACTGAAGTTTGATTTTGACATTTTCTTTACACAATTTGGTTATGATCTGAAAAGAGCTTAAGCTTCATTAATTTCTTCTTCTGACAGTGGTTTGGAGATGCTGAAAAACTTACAAAAGCTCTTTTCTCCTTCGCCAGTAGACTGGCTCCCGTAATTATATTTGTTGATGAGGTCAGTTCTCTTTTTCTTGCGTAAGATGCTCATGTAGACGCAAACGAGAAAAAGGGTTGTTTTGTATTGACTTTTTAAGCCTAGATTTAGCAATGTATTGAAACCTTGAATGCCATTATTGATTGCATTGGTTAATGACAAATAAAAAATCTAATTTTGTATGATCTTTCTCCTCCGTTTTCATCATAATCTATGGTCTCACTGTATCAGATATTAGAACTCCAAGTTGCAGTCCATGGTAACTTGTGCAGTTGTGGCACTCCTTGTTCTCTTATTACTTTCCAAAGAAAAATTTGCTTGTAATCACATTTTTTTCTATTGTGATATTATTTTGAGTAGAATAAATTGTGAATTTGATTCTGTTCTCAGGTTGATAGTTTACTTGGTGCTCGTGGTGGTGCCTTTGAGCATGAGGCTACTAGAAGAATGAGAAATGAATTCATGGCTGCCTGGGATGGACTGAGATCGAAGGATAGTCAAAGGATTCTCATCCTGGGTGCCACAAATAGGCCATTTGACCTTGATGATGCTGTTATTCGTCGCTTACCAAGGAGGTAATGTTGGAAAAATTGGAAAGTATAATTTATAACTTCCTGTAATTTGTTGTTTTATGTTATCTCGAGGTAAAACTTTTTGTCTCTCCTATGAGAGGATATAGCAATTTTGCTTATGGGCTTACATGGACCTGTTCAGGATATATGTAGACCTACCTGATGCTGAAAATCGTATGAAGATTCTCAGAATTATTCTCGGACATGAGAATCTAGAACCTGATTTTGATTTCCGGAAACTCGCAAATGCAACTGATGGGTATTCTGGTAGTGATCTAAAGGTAATACTGCTGATTGTAAGGGTAGTTAAGGTTGTGAGCATTTACGTGTTTATTCCTCACACTTCTATCTTGCAGAATCTCTGCATTGCCGCAGCATACCGGCCAGTTCAAGAACTTCTTGAAGAAGAAATGAAGGTAACCTTTGCAATCAATAACCTTTTGACAATCTTAAGTTCCTCTTCTTAAGAAAAGTAATAATTAATAGTGACCGAAACTGAACATGCATAAACATGCCGAGACCATCAGGTTTTGGATAGTTGATTGACTCTACTCCTACCTTAGACAGCTTTTGTCCATTTCTTTGTACACATTGGTTCAACAAATCTAATTACTCTCACCTGCACTGCAGGGAGGCAAGCGCGCTTTAGCTCCAGGTTTAAGGCCACTTAATTTGGATGATTTCATTCAATCAAAAGCAAAGGTAATTTATTAACACAGTTAACAGTATTCTGATTTGAGGAATAAGTCCAAAAAGGAAACTGAATTCATGGTGAATATGTCTAAAGATATGATAATTGGCTTTGGTATTTACAGGTTGGTCCATCAGTGGCATTTGACGCCTCAAGCATGAATGAGTTGAGGAAATGGAATGAGCAGTACGGTGAAGGCGGAAGCCGGAAACGGTCTCCTTTTGGTTTTTGAAAGTGAATGTGATCACGGCGGTTGGTTTAACTTAAATTCTTTGAGAAACAAGACGCGAAGATACACCAAAAAAAAAAAAAAATCCAAGGTGACAGGCCTCTAGGTTATGTTAAGAAGCAAAGCTCCCTTGCAGTAGCAATAGCAGAGGGCTTACATTACATGACAAGGTGGTGATGATAGGCAATGCAATTTCGTTTTCGTGAAAGAGCTTGGGAGGGTGGTTGTTATACCTTTGTATATTTAATAAATTTTGTTTTTGAATTCAATTGTATTATTAAGGGAAATGAAAACTATAATATAAAAAGCAGTGTTTTATTTTACTTTATTTAATGATTGATGCAAATACTTCGTCTAAGCACATAGACAAGCACATATACCATCAACGCAAAGGGTCTCGCAAGTACCGCAACCGCCGGCTGGACAATCGGAGGCGATGATGCATAAATCAATATCAATGCCGTAATCAGAGGAGGTGGGAGGAGCACGAGGCAGGCTCCGTGTCTGTGACTCTGAACTAACCATTATCAACAACACCAGTACACATGCAATTCTCAGTTGCTTCTTCATCTTCATTTACTTCTTTCCCTTCCTCCATCCTCTGTCTATTTATAGTTATTCCCAGACCCTAGCATAGGAGAAGGTCTTCTTTGCATGATGTATGCCGTTTCCTTCTTTTGGTCAAGAACACGCTACTTTACATGCTTTTTATTTTAATTTCTTCACTTCGTATTCTATTCTATTAGGATTCTTTATATATATGTAAATAATAAATACAACACATAAAACATTTTCTATGTAATTCCAATTAATAATAAATTATACCAAAAAAAAGTCATTTTCAAATTTCAAGGACTAGTTTAAAAATGAACTAAAAAATAATTAAAAATTTAAAAATAAAAATAAATAAATAAATAAAATTTAAAATTACAGAGAAATAGATAGATAAATAATAATATAAAAATATTAGTAATAGTAATAGTAATAATAATGTAAAGGTTAAATAATAAAGTAAAGGTTAAATATGGCGCATCTTAAAGTCTTCTAGTAAAGTTTCGAAACACACACGAAAAACTCTACCCCTGTTGATTAGCTAGCTGATGGCGGCAGCGGCGACGAGCGTCGTTCCGGCGGGGCGAGGCCGGAGAGCCATGGCAGACGACGAGAGGTTAGTGTTCGAGACGACGGAGGGCATCGAACCTATCACCAGCTTCGATGAAATGGGCATCAAGAACGATTTGCTTCGTGGAATTTACGCTTATGGTTTCGAGAAACCCTCCGCCATCCAGCAGAGGGCCGTTATGCCCATCATCAAAGGCCGTGATGTCATCGCTCAAGCCCAGTCCGGTACGGGCAAGACCTCCATGATTGCTCTCACCGTTTGTCAACTTGTCGATACCTCCAGTCGCGAGTATGTTCCTCTTCTTTTTCACGAAACCCTAATTCATAATTTTTTTCTAATTTCTTTTAATTACGCCCCTCATGGATTTTTGTGTGTATTAATCTGTCATGTTATAGGGTTCAGGCACTGATATTATCACCCACAAGGGAATTGGCTGCTCAGACTGAGAAAGTAATTTTGGCGATTGGTGATTATATTAATATACAAGCTCATGCTTGTATTGGAGGCAAAAGTGTTGGAGAGGATATCAGAAAGTTGGAGTTTGGAGTTCAAGTTGTTTCTGGAACTCCAGGCAGAGTCTGTGACATGATCAAGAGGAGAACTTTGCGAACTAGAGCCATTAAATTACTGGTCCTTGTAAGTGGTTTCAATTTGGATTCGCTTGCATTTAATTCTGTAGCTGCTGTCTCAAGCTTCTGTAATAAGTATCTAATCACTGAAATCTTTTAAATGTACTAGGGTTTTTGACAATATTCATTTATATTTTTGGTTGTTGCTGCTGTCTTCTAGGATGAATCTGATGAGATGTTAAGCAGGGGTTTTAAGGATCAGATTTATGATGTCTACAGATATCTTCCACCAGAGCTACAGGTTTTGTTTCCCTTTTTCTCTCAATTTGGTTATCTAGCTTTAATCTACACGTACACCATCTTTTCATCTGTCTTTGGTTAGTTGGTTATGAACTTTCTACAAAGCCCTTTCTTCCCACTTGCCTCCATAAAAATGAAGAAGAATTCTTGAGCTAGTTTAGGTTGTCCACATATTGCCTTTTGATCGTTCACCTTCTTTTAACTCCTTGAAGCTGATATTTATATGTATTTTGGACCTTGTTTTATTAGCATAAATGAGTGAATGGGCCTCTTGCATTCTCATTCCTTAGACAAGATGGAATTTAGGAATTGGACCAAGAAACTGGGAACATGTATGGATTCTTTCCATCTAATCATGTTGAGAATGGTGTGCTAGGGTTCAGTTTGAATTACTGAGAATTGTGATTCCCATATTCTGTTTGTAGTACTTAATGAACTATTATACGTTTCCTTTCTTCAAATTTATTTTCGCCTAATGCTCGGGAATCAGTGACCTGTTTTTCAAATTCTTATTATATAGTAATGATTGTTGGGACTCAATGACTGATGTGTTTTTCCTATTCATACTGTAAAGTAATGATTGTTGCTCGCAAGAGACATTAACTTTTTCTGTACCCTTCATGCTATTGCTCTCTTTACTGGAATACTAAATTGAGTGATTGCGTATAAATTTGACATTTAAATCCTGTGCATGAAAAACAGGGTAATTTCGTCAGTAGAATGGAGAGCATTAGCATCCTTAACCGTAAAGTTTTGTCTGATTGGTGGTTTTACATGTTAATAATCTGATTGTGTTGCTGAAATCTGAGCATTCGTCTCAGGTTGTCTTGATTTCTGCCACGCTTCCTAATGAAATTTTGGAGATGACTACCAAGTTTATGTCAGATCCTGTGAAGATTCTTGTAAAGCGTGATGAGTTGACTTTGGAAGTAAGTACTTGGTTCGTTTAAGGAGCTTCAAATGACTGCTTGGATGGAATTGGATGCCAACTCTTGATTGTTTATCATTTTATGCTGGCAGGGAATCAAGCAATTTTTCGTTGCAGTTGAGAGAGAGGAGTGGAAGTTTGACACTCTTTGTGACCTTTATGATACTCTAACCATCACTCAAGCTGTTATTTTCTGCAACACAAAGAGGAAGGTAATGCTGCTGCCTTTTTGTCTCCTTTTGCTAATTGATTATGGTATTTGGCGATTAGGAATTACAGAATCGTTGTCTTTTATTGACCATTGAAATTGATTTAGTTCATTCTTAACTATTTGACTGCTATAAAACTAGACATACGTCTGTCACATCATTGGATGCCTTTGGAAATGTCTGATTGTGTAGATTGCCTATATTGCCTCCATATGGAAGTGTTTATTACCAATGAAAATGACCACGAATCCAGGGAGGATTTTATTTTGATCAGTTTCATGCCTTTTTTTTTCTTACTTCAAATATGACCTTTTGGGATGTGTTTCATCGTAGGTGGAAATTGAAAATCAGGATTTCTTATCACTGTAGCTGAGGTGATTGGTAAATGTGATTAGTGGAAAACAATTAGAAATTCACTTCATCTTAAGATGTGAAGCCTTGTAGGCTTTGGTTCCTGATGCTGTGCTTGTATATTGTCTGATGTGTTTTCCATAATCATTGTCCTATCTCTAATGCAGGTGGATTGGCTAACTGAAAAGATGCGCAGCAACAACTTTACAGTTTCATCAATGCATGGTGATATGCCTCAAAAGGAAAGAGATGCAATTATGGGAGAATTCAGAGCTGGTACTACCCGTGTACTTATCACAACCGATGTATGGGCCCGAGGGCTTGATGTGCAACAGGCAAGTACCTTCTGATTATTCTTTACTTGAGTGCCTTCCTATAGAATTTCTTTTCTAGTGATAAGGATCTGTCCTATCAAAGTGTAAAGGGCATTATAATATTAACATGAATTCTAATATTTCCATCAAGTTGATTATGTAATTTGGGGTTAACAGTATTCGGTAAAATTGTGATTTCTTTCTTAAAATGTGAAAATGAGTTTTGACATATTTTCAAATGCTTATCTTTTGTGGATAGGCTCAGCATTAAATTCTTGGAGCTGCATAAGCTCGTTATTTAATAATAGTCTATTCTTTAAAATGATCAGTGGAACCCTAAAGTAGAGAGCAAGAGTAACCTTATCGAACTTGTTGAAAAATCTGGTAAAGATTGTCAAGCATTCCTTCTCTCTCCCAATGGATGAAAAAGTGTGCTGTTTATTGAACTCTTAGTTTGATTATCTTTACTAATTTGCTTAAAATCAAAACTTCTTATTTTGATTTTGACTGGATGGAGAATTGTGCTCTTGGACTTCGTAACTATGCTATGTCAAACGTCTACCTTTGTTAAAACAATTCATGCATCTGCTGTTTGTTCAGCTGAGTATTTACTATTAAAATTGCTTACTGTCGCTGAATTGTATAAGTTGATGCAAAAAAATGTTTCTTTATATATAATCATTTTCAGAAGATGTCCCATATATACAATGGAAACATGGAATTTAATCTAATGAATAAGAGAATTGATCTACATTATCAGTGATAGAAGCTAAGCTGAACTTTTAGGTAACAGGAGGAGAAAGAATTCTGAGTCTTGAAAAAGCGGCAATAAACCCATCTAGTGTCATTCTTTTGCAAGCTTAGAGAAATAGCTCTCAAGTCTTCTTATATAAACATGCAGATTTTGATTATAAGTTGTGTTGTGGATAACTTGATTGGATTTTCTGATGCACATACCAGTATTTCTGTTTTAGGTATCCCTGGTGATAAATTATGACCTTCCAAACAATCGAGAGCTTTACATTCACAGGATAGGTCGCTCTGGCCGATTTGGACGAAAGGTACATACTTCTATTTCTATCTATTGCCTTGATTACCTGATTACTGGGTGTGATTTTCACCTCAACATATTGGTTTTTCTAGCTAGGTAGTTTAAAGAAATTTTCCTTCAGAACTGTGATCAACATTGTGTATGATGGGTTTGTAGCGTTCCTGTCTTTATACCCTGTATGACTATCTTATCCACTGCAAATAGAATGACCATTTGGTGGTTTGCAGGGTGTGGCGATAAACTTCGTCAAAAGTGATGATATCAAGATTTTAAGAGATATTGAGCAGTACTACAGTACCCAGATTGATGAAATGCCTATGAATGTTGCTGATCTTATATAAAGCTGTTGGTGTTTCCAGTTGCGTGATTGATTTGATTTATGTGAAGTGTACAATATGGTTGTTAGATTGACATTTTCTGGGTGTTTTCCGGTGACGGAGACATTTTTTTAGGTTAGCTTTTAACTTATTTGATGTGATGTGGGCTTTATTGAGATATTGTTTTGAACTGACCCCTATGACAGTTCTGCCTTTTAACAATTTAATCTTGATTTTGTAAACATGGACTGAATCTTGCAATGTCAAATGGTTTATATAGCCTCCATTCAAATTAGTTTATTAATTCGAGATGATCTTGTGTTGTGCATTCAAAATAAGTAATATTTCCCTGAACCAACAAAAGCCAAAAATGCATTGAGAGAAGTTTGCCTGCCTACAAATGTCATGGGTTGATAAACAAGAAACTTGGAAGAAGCATATCAGGCTCGGATAGGATTAATTGTGCACAGCCCAGTTAGGCATATGGACACGTAGTAGTGCATAATGTAGAAGCCAGAACATGAGCAACAATCTGTCATGCAATTCTAGACTCAAAAGTAATTAGAATACAACCGTAACAAGTATGTTAATGTACGGAAATGTTTCCTCCACAATAGAACTGTGCATGAAACAGAAAAGCAGAAATTGTTGCTCAGGACTTGACCAATTTCTTCCAAGAGCCAAGCAAGTAGCTACTGAATTCAAGCTATCACTGAGCAAAGAGGATCATCAAGTACACACCCATGACCTCTTAACTGCTCTGTTGAATTATTCAACACCATGTCATTGTCATCCAGTAGAGGTGTTGTCATCCAGTAGAGGTGTGTGGAATGCTGTCATTTTTCTCTACTACGTAGGATAAGGCTGCGTATTATTAGATATCTCACTGAATATTGTTATTGTTAGAACTTGCAGAGATTAAACACAGGTAGTGCATCAAGTAAGTTACAAGACAATTTAAGCATGAAGCTGTAGCAATTTGCCGATTATTTACCTTGAAAGGAATAGAAGCAGAGGATTTCACATTGGCATCAGCTCTTGAAAATTCATGCGAAACATCTGCCACCTTTTCTAACTATTCCCTGGCAACATCTGCATCTATAGCAGTAGATACCACGTGGGAAAGTAACCAGATGTCTCACTTCCAGGTCTAGCACTTAGCACACATGAAGCTATTTTGTGATGTTATACCAAGCAACTCATCATTAGATGCCATTGGTCCCTCCCTACTCAAGAGTTTTATTTTATGTGATAGCCCAGAAGTAGAATCTAGAATTTCATTTTCTCCTCAACACTTAGATAACCGTGTTATTGAGATGATCAACCATAACCAAAGCACAAAATAGTTCCCAAATGAATTCACTGGTAAAATATAAATAATGAAATAAAAAGCCAAATTCTTCACTATACAAACGTGAAACATCAGAACGTGAGAAACAAATAAATCTGACTCTCTAACGTGAAGATAGGATGGCAGCACAAATAAAGGTAGATTTGTCGAACCTTGACCTATAATCAACCTTTCCAACAAAAGATCAAAGAAAACAGCGTAAGTTGATGATGTTCATTTGAGATTTCAGATGTTTACCACATCCATGAAGGCAGCAAAGATCGACTTATAATGTTGACAAGCTAGCTCTAATGCAACCGAAGTTAGTCCATAACTACAAACAAATAGCTGCTAAGTAACTGTTGGCAGAAGAGAAATATTGAATTTCTATTACACCCACATATATTTGCAATTTACTTTGCTGTAAATAAGGAATCTATACAATTAAAGCATTGAAATAAGCCAAAGTATTAACATAAAATACAATAATCACTCCTAATCACTGTCAACAGTAATCAAATAGCTGGAAATTCATCCATAAGAGAATTTAATTCACCATTTGCATTCCTCTCATATGCATGCAATTGTGGGAGTACACTTCCAACTTTCTCCAACTCTGAGAAATGACATGCATACTCAACTGACCGGAGAAATGCTCTGATGGGGATTCTCTATCCAATTAAGTTTAAAAGAGCCTAATTTACTCCTGCCCGAGAAGATAATTTTGATTGAAGTGTTGGTTTCGTTATAATAGAAGGGACTATTAGCGACGAAAAAAATTGTCACTAAAAGTTTCAAAATTGTCGTCGAAAACGTCGCCAAATTTTTGTAACAAAAAACTATAGATGATGATTTTATCTAATCATCAATCCCGACCCTGGACAGGGACAACCAAGATACCTACCTAGGGAACAAGATTCTCAGTTCAGTTTTATGGTATTTTATTGTGTCCAGTGAATCTCAGCTATTTATTTATGTGAGTTTCATGTGGGCTCCACATAAATAAACGTGAAGCCCGCATAAATAAATGACTGAAATTTACTGGACACAATAAGACACCATAAAAACTGGACAGAGGATCTGGACTCTCTACCTAGGGCCTCACCCTATTAGGAGCCCCACCCCATTAGGGGCCCACCAACTCTTAGTTTAGTAATCAACAATTCCACCTTCCAACGTTCTTTTAATTGATGAAGAGCATTAAATGCTATTTAATGGTTGTAGAGAAGGAATGAAACAATTTTAGGTTGAGATCATTTCCATACTATTACGTAATCTTTTCAGCATCCAAAACTAACGTTAAGTTTCAAAGTTAACGTAAGCTTCTTATACTTATAAATTCATTTGAAACATCTTACATTCTATTTTTTTTTATGTCCATCGACATATGAATCTAAGATACTCCACGTAACATCCCACTACCATAGATTATATCCCGAATATTCAGAGGACATTCAAGTACATATCCTATGACAATGGTATGTTAGAGCAAACATAATCTCTTAAATGACATCGTAAAGAATATACAATACTTAAAAACTTCAACACTTCATTTCATTCATTGACAAAAGTTTACATTGTATTTATTGAAACAAATATTTACAATCCTTATACGAAAGTTCTATATGACAAGAAACTACAAATTATAAACTATAACTTCTTTGATGTCAGCGGATAGACCTTTGAGCTATATCTTAATGCAAAATGTTCCTCTAGATAAATCTTAAGAACTAGGTCTCCTGTCTCATACCTGAAAAGCTACATTGCAATTTTTGATCAATTTTGCGAACTCTGAGTGAATCATCATTGATGATCTCAGTCAGGTCAAATACACAAATATCACATAATCAACCAATTTCACAAACATTCTTTCAGAACAGGAATAACTCAATCAATCACATTATCATGACATATCACTTCAATCACATTATCATGGCATATCACTTCATCATCACAATTTCAGAAAAGATTTCATGATCATATATGTCATAATCATAAGTATACAAATGCAGATGCATATGAGACTCCAGATTCATTATTATTTGTTGTGATCGAGCGCCTTTCAGATACAGATATAGATAATGGCTCATTGAGCTCAATCAGAAACAGAAATCACGGAGCAAAGCTCTACGTGCAGAATTCTGAGCTTAAAACTCTTTCAGACTGGCTACTCTAATCACAACGCCTTTATCTGAACATGCATTTTATGAAATGCATCAAATAACAGAATGTGCCATGTATAACATTCACTTATGATGCACAGACAGAATCTCATATTCATCAGACCTAAGTCTGGCATTTAACTTTCGTTAAGTATATAGATATCATTCAGAAGTCAGATGCAAATAGAACACTTCCAATACATTACCGAATATCAAACTTCTCGAACCATTAAAGTCTGGAATTCATAAACAAGTCACAATCAATTCATTACCAGTTCAATATATAGGAATTAAATAGAAACAAAAATAAATCAATCCTAGTGATATCATCTAGGTTGACTCACAATACGCTTCAATTTATGCTATTGCTTGGATGGTCCGGCAATGTCTGAATGGCGTCCGACTTGAACGTCTAAAATCATACAATTCACACATAATTCACGTTACAAAGTCGATCAATCAAATACATATTCATGTGTGCACATATATACATATGTCATGTTCAATGCATGCTCAATTGTTTTTCCCAGGTATGAAACCTTATGCAACTTTCTTAACCATTCAACATCATACTTTGTATACTAGCTACCATTTTGTAATCAGGTTTGTCCCTTTAAAATAACTTGATTTACTCCAAATTCATCAATCATACTTTACACTTATCCTTAAACATTTCCATGATCAAAAAGCTTCTTATAATACAAACACAATTGGTACCTTACATCTGAAATTTTAGCAAGCTAAATCTATACATTCATCAAAATTTTTCCAGCAACATATACTCATACATTCACCCAATTCTCATTCAGAAATACCCTACTTTCTTCAATACTCATTCATCCAAATTTAGATGCATTATTATCCAACATTCTTTTCCTTGAAATATGACATCAATTAACAATCAAAACTTGTCACACATTTAACCAACTTTTCAAACATTAAATTATGTTCTTTTTAAACCTTAATCAAGTCCAAATGCATCATAGTTAAATACCTTATCCTTAATTGTTTCAAGAATCACACAAAAGAACATTTTATTTACTTCCATGCAATTTCCACAATCGTATATGGCTTCCCACAATCTTGGGATGGGTTATCCAAAAGTTCCCATCTAATTCTTTCATTAGTTTTCCAGATTTTCTCAGGACAGGTTTCGGGTCAGTTTTGTATGGCCATTATAACATAGAAAATGAAGTAAATAGGTAGTACATTCTTCTAAAAAAATGTTCCCATATGTCTTAAGTTTCTAATGAACTAAAGTTCATATAATTTTGGTTCATTATTCTACAAGTTATACCTAAAATTATACATATTGTTCTCAAACAGTGATAGAATCCAAAAACTCAACTTCAAACCAAAATTTGAAACTCTTAGAGACAGAATTAAAATTAAATTCCTTATAAAAAATTATCCTTATGTCTCTAATTTAATCTAAACTTAAAATTATCCTATTTGGATATCTACAGATCAAGTTATGGCCAAAATACCGATGTATGTTCAGTGACAACACTATAGCTAACATATTACAACAATTCTTCTTTCATTGTTTTCCAGATTTTTTTTTGTACTTTATACCAAAGTTAAACAACCTCTTTATAGTTCATCAATTATGCCTCTATTAAGCCTGAATCATATTCCAATTCTTCACCAATAACATCTCTTATTCCAGTTCAAAATTATTCAATTAACAGCTCACAAATTATCAAACCATAAACTTTTACATTATTATGCATATAGTCCTAGTTCTTTCCCAATTCAAGAACATCAAAGTAGCATCTTTCTTTGGCATAAATCCACCTTCATTTTACTTCAAATCTAGAACTAATTCATCCATAAATTAATCTATATCCCACAGTTTTCATACATCAAAGACAAAACAGAAACACTTCCAAGTTCATGCAAAATTTCCAGCACAATCAATCATTAACATCACTTGCATTTCATTCCAATTCAAGCATCATTCTTATATGATTTGACATGCCATAAAACTCAGATTGTCAGTTACTTGTTAAAGTAAAGAAATGAAAAAGAATTGATTTGGAATTGAATTGGAAAAGTTTAATATGAAATATGTTAAGTTAAGCCTTAAGGTTTTTTTTAGTATAAAAGTAGGGTTATGATGTAATGACCATGGGAATATGATTAAGGATGGTCATTAAGTGTATTTATTGCATTAGAATTATTAAATGAAGTGTTATGTTATTATTTGGAAAAACTTAGTATATGGGGTGTATGTGGAAAATAATGAAGTTGAAATGGTCTATGATGTGTTTGGATGATGCTTGTCATGAATCTTAGGTGCATAGCGTTGAAAAAATGGAAAGAAAATGAAATGACAATATAAGTATATGTGGTGAGGACAATTTGGCCTTAAGAGGAAATGTAATTGTTGATATGAGTTGTTGAAGTTTAATTATGGTTATAGTGAAATAATTGCGTGAGATAGTATTTTGCATAAATTTATAAGTTAGAGTGGGTAAAAGATGGTATTTAAGTAATTTTTGAAGTTAGACTTTGAAATAGAGAACAATAGGATAGCTATGGAAGTAAGCGAAAATATGATTAGCATACGTGTTACGCGATTAAATATTAATCTCGAATCCGGTTAAACCAAATATATAATTTTAATGCCTTATTTTTTACTTTAGAAATAAATGCCTAAATGAAATGCGATTTGTGTAGGTAAAGGAGAGGTATAAACGAGTGAGTGTGCTTGGCGATAAGTTTGCAAATAGTGAGTGTATTTTAACCTTTTTATATGAATAAATTCTTAACAAAAGAATTGATGGCATGTAATTTTAAATTGTATAATTATGAGTTTTATGTGAATGATACATTATAAATGAATATTGCTAGTATAACTTTATGTTTTAGCAATATATGAATTGAAGTTTGAAAGTTGAATTTTGTACGATTTGAAGTTATATTAAAATTATGTTATTTGTTGATAAAAAGGAAAGATGATTCTTTAGCCTATGGTACACCGTTAGGTTTTATACATGTTATTATACCGGTGTATAGCGGTTAACCTAGTGGTAAGTAATGTAAAACTAGCTCTGTAACTAGTGGTTAATCAGTTGTAGGTAAATGATATAGAATTAGCTCCGTAACTACCAATGTATAGATGTTAAC
The DNA here is from genome assembly GCA_025531925.1 of Erythroxylum plowmanianum. Taxonomy (NCBI): domain Eukaryota; kingdom Viridiplantae; phylum Streptophyta; class Magnoliopsida; order Malpighiales; family Erythroxylaceae; genus Erythroxylum; species Erythroxylum plowmanianum. The sequence goes on along the minus strand of JANVCQ010000060.1, from coordinate 14,801 downwards.
TTAGTGCGGGTAAGCGATGTAGAACTAGCTCTGTAACTAATGGTTAACTAGTTACGGGTAAGCGATACAGAACCAGCTCTGTAACTACCAATGTATAGTGGTTAACATAGTGCGAGTAAGCGATGTAGAACCAATTTTGTAACTAATGGTTAACTAGTCGCGATAAGCGATGCATAACCAGCTCCGTGACTTTATGCCTAAGAGTATCATATGGCAAAAAGTTAATGGTGGGCTATGTCATATAAGAAATTTCATGACAATAATGATGCTGCCACAATTTACTTTAAATGTAACTTAAGAAATTTGACTTCAGAAAGCATAAATGTGTTATGTTGGTATTGTATCATAAGAAATTAAATGAATTTGTTTTAGAGAGGTTTAAATTATTAAAAATGGTTTGCATAGAAAAGTTCACTGAGCTCGTTTAACTCACACTTTACTTTTTGTTTTCAAAATAAAACCTCCCAGGTACACACTTAAAGGCTTCAATAGTAGGGACTCCACCTGGTAAGTAGTCAACCTCGTCACGTGCTACTATGTAGGCATTTTTTCCCTGTAAATATTTTTGGGAACTATTGCATACCTTTAAATATGTTTTGGAATGTATATTTATGAAAAGAACAAATATTTATGAATATTTTTTAAATTAAATGCAAAAATATGTTTTAGCCTTTCTAAAATCATTTGATGTAACTGTTTGAGGTTGCTTGTAATTGGACTTGAAGTCTAAAATTTGTAGTTGAGAAATTGGTGTGAACATAGAAGTGTTTTGAAATTTTACATTTATTTTGAAAATTTTGATAATGTCTAAATGCAGACATTGTACTGCAGAAATTTTAAGTAAAATGATTCACACTAAAAAGAAAAAAGAAAAAAAGAAAAAATCCCATTGTTTATATTTATAAATGTTGAGTTAAAGCTTTCTGACTAAAAAAGGCAATAAGCTTAGCTCCACGAGAATTTTCCAGTTAGATCAGATATCGACTGGAGAGTCACTATGGGATGTCGGGCTTATCACCTAGTCATTTTAGGAGAGAGGCTTTTCATCTATAGGGTGTGAGTAGGTTTGCATGTTATTATAGAAATTATTCATATTCTTCCTTGAGAGTATTGAACTCTATGCCTAGGTTGTGAGCCATATATGAAAGCATGATGTTGCTCTTAGGTTGAGCCTTAATGATTATGTAACATCCCGTCACCGATGGGATGAGTACAGTGATAATGCATTCATATTTGGCATGCTCATGCATTATTAGTTATGTATAATTTGGTAAATTGGCAATTATTGCACTGACATACGTACGTACATACATGTATGACATATTCCCG
>JANVCQ010000060.1:0-13372 GCA_025531925.1 Erythroxylum plowmanianum | reverse complement strand
GGTTGCTCGGTAGTGCACCCTTATCGTGGGTTACGTGTCGGAACGACCTGCGGGCGTCCCGGTGTGTACCCTACGGTGAGGGGGCGCTACAGATTATGTCATGTGCATGTGTATGTTTAGATATGGACGTTCAATGCTTATTTATCATTTTAGGCAATAGTTCTTCACTGAGTAAATGTTTTCCTTTGACAAAGTTTCAGTGTTGGAAACATTTTCACATTTATATCGAATTCCATGCCTATCATTGGAAGTCTTTTGAGCTCTTAGCATTTTTTTTTCTAGTTTTTCATTCCTTTTAGTGATTTTGGATAAAGAATCCTTAATAGCATCAATTTCCTTTTTCAATGTTTCGTTCTCATGCCTTAATGTGTTTAGGTCATAATTATAATTAATAATCGCATTTTATGATGTTTTAATGCTATGCAATTCATTTTTCATCTTTTTACTCTCACTTACGCATGTATCTAACTATTTTTGAACTCTCTTGAGTTCTAATGATAATTTCTTCTTTTGCTTACTCATTATTTCTAGACATTCAACTAATTCACCATATGTCATATCATCATCACTATCATTGTAAGAATTAGGGTTGGATGTTACCTCATTATTGTCCATAATGGTAAAGCACATATGAGCTATCTCTTTTTCCGAATTCGCTCTTTCAAATTCACTTATGTCATCCCAAAATGATGCTTTAAATGCTCTCTTTTTGTCCTTGTTCTAACTTTTATAATTTCTTTTGTACGTCTCATTATTTTAGAGTTGAGAACATTATGGCTTTATATGGCCAAATTTTCTATATTTAAAGCAAATAATATTCGAGGATTTATATTTTAAATCACTTTTATGTTCCTTGAATTCCTTTCTTTTGGATAATTTCTTCTTTAATAACTTCTTAAATTTTCTAATGAGTAAGTCAATGTCTTCTTCTTTGCTTTCACTAGTTGATATCTCTTCATCTTTGCTTTATTCTCCTTTTGAGGCTTCAAATATTAATTTACTTTTCCTTGAAAGCGATGTTTCTTCTTGTCTCTCTTAGAACCTCATTTCGTATGTGAGAAGAGATCCAATAAGTTCCTCTATTGTTAGTGTTGTTAGATCCTTGGCTTTTTGTATACACATCTCTTTAGCTTCCCATGTCTTTGGAAGTGATTTAAACAAATTTTTTACCAATTTAACATAAGTATAGATCTTTTCAAGACCTATAAGAGCATTAATAAGATTCATAAACCTAGGATACATGCTAGATATTTTTTATTATGCTTTATTTGAAACAATTCATATTGATTCATTAGCATACTTACTTTTCTGTCTTTTACTTGACTGGTTCCCTCATATGTAAGTTATAAATTATGTAAAATTTTGTGAGTCGTTTTGCACATAGGGACCTTATTGAATTCACGCATTCCTAATGCACAAAAGGATCATATGACATTACTATTTAAGGAAAGTAATCTCTTATCTTGAGGTTTTCGTTCTTCCTTTAATTTGGATACCTTTTATTATCTACAATTTTCATAAGAATTATAGGAACCATTTGACACTATTTCCCATAGGTCTACACCTTTAACCATTAAAAAGAATCTTGTCCTAGATTTTCAATAAAGATAATCATTTATATCAAAGAAAGCTGTTTTACTAATGTTTTGTCCCTTTTAGATCATGATCATGCTCCTAAATATGCTATTATGTTTTTTTCTATAGGATTTTGTTAGAAATGTTAGCCTGATCGACTTGCTTTAATACCAATTGTTAGTCTCTCATAGCACCTAAGATAGGGATGAATTGTTTATTTATAAAATTCAACAATTTTTTTACTAATGTATTCAATTAATAATAATCAATATAAATAAGTATAAAGAAATTGCTTAATATAAATTGATCAAACAATTAAACGATAATTTAAATAAGATATGGAGACGAAAATGCAAACCGATTAATGTTGGTTTAATAGACAAACCTTGTCTATGTTGACCCCCAAGACTCTTCTTAAAATTCTACTATAATTCTTTTTTCAATGATAGGAATAACCATTGTACAATCTTTTTCGATAAAGAGGAACCCTTCTTACATTCTTCTTATAAGGTGAAATGAAACCTCAATCTCGCTTGTATCACCCCTAAATACAATAATATATTGTCCCAACCAAATATTACAACTCAAAATTCCTCACTTTATTACTTGATAACTCCAAAACATCTTAAACAAATATGACACAATGATGCTCAATATGAATGAAGAACTATTGAAAATATGTGTATACAACACTTTAAAACCTTTTTAATGCTAAAACCAATGAGAAAATAAATATTTATAGTATTTTAGGACCTAAAATAGTCGTTGAAGCTAAGAATTATTCATTACAACAACTATGTTCAATGTATTTGTGAACTAGTATAACGTACTAGTCAACCAGTATGCATTAAAAGCTCCACATTCATTAGTTTTTGAAACACTGATCGACTAGTATTAGTTAACCAATACATCAACCAACATTATAGCAAATTCTCAATACTTCAAATTTAACAACTTTAACTTATATTAGTTGACCACTAGTCTATATAAGTCAACCAATCTCCCTAAAAACATAATTTAACAACTTCAAATGTTCAAAACCAATTTGTTTAATCCAAATATGATTAAAACATTTTCCACAATATTTTCCAAAGATTATTTGAAAGATTAAGAGGATTTTATAGTAAAATGAAAAGCTCCAATGCCTTTTGATGAATGTAAAGACTCATGCAATGAAGTAAGATAAAATGAATATGCATGATGAGCCTTTTGGAAGGATCACCAAATTAACAAAGTGAGATTACAAATAATAATACATAATGTAAAATAATCTAGATGATCCTTGATCTTCTTTTGTTTTTGTTTTGATCTTCATTTCATACACTATCTTACTGGGTTTATGGCTTCATTTTGTTCTAATATTGCTCTTTATCAAATTAATAAACAGATTAGTAGTAATTATCTTTTGTCATTATCAAAATATTGATTGAAACCTCTCTCAATTCAACAAAACCCATTTACAACAAATGGTCCAAAGCCAATTAAGAAAAATTAAGCACAAAGGTCCAATCTTTTGGGATATTTGTGGTTGAAGCAATACCCAAATGCTCTATTTATAGTGTCTTTTCACTCTCAAAATGGGAATTGAGAAATGAGGACCAAAACATTATTTCCCAATTTTCATATTAAAAGTGAAAAGAGATGAAGGAAAGTAACTCTTGAAATAGAATATTTGAATATTTGTCTCAATCACAAAACTTTGTAAAGAGTTAGATTTTTGGATATGAATTACCAATTTGGAATATTTGATATTTTTCTAAAAAAGTTTGACTTTTAGACTTGGCCTAAATAGGCATTAGAACATTTAATATTTCTTTAAAAGGTAAACCTTTTAGGCCTAACCTAACTCAATTATACTTGATTAGCCCAATTAGATCTAATTAAATCATAATTAGGTCTAAATTTAATCCAAATTACTTGAGCCTAATTAGACTTTGGTTGCCTAAAGCTTGATTGTGCTCAAGTTTGGGCCAAGCTTCACATGCCCAATTAAACATGTGAACTTTTGAGTTGAGCTCAAATTTCAAAAAAATTTTGAGCTAGACTTAAGCTATAAAGAGAGCAAGCCCCAAGCCCTAATTGACCTATTGAAGTTCCCAATTAAAATTTATCATATTTATTAAATTCTGTTTTTATATAGAAAATATACTCTATAAATTTTATGACGGTTATTTCATGCTTTATAATACAGTGGGTTCATAATTTTCTTGGTAAATAATTGGTGGAAATATTATTGTGACCTGAAATTGTTATAATGCATTTTTATGACCAGGCAGTAGAGTAGTCAAAGCGATTCACTTTTTGCTTTGGCTCTAAAGTCTAAGCCACCATTCACTTGGTGGACAGGAGTGAAGAAGGTTGAGTTGGTGACCTACAGCTGGTGGTGCTGCAGAACATAACAAGACGTTGCATTCCAAAAGTCAAAACAATAAAAGTTCTGCTTCAGCTTTGCCTTTGGAAGGTGAGTTGGTCAAGTAGTTGGCTCATCATCATATAGGTAAGGTGAGACATTTTTTCAATAGACCCTTATTAATTGTTGCATTAAAAGCATAATTAATGTCTTCTATCAGAAACCAGGCAATCAAATTCAAAAGGAAACTTTCACATACTCATATCAGCATTTGAAATTTATTAGCCTTTTCTAATCCTTTACCATGATAAAAGGGGACCCAAAGTTTGGTTCACATCATGGCTAAGATAAATATCAATTCATTCCCAACACTTCTGATGATAAATAGAAGAAAATTGCAGACCTGGCCTGTAGCGAGGCCTCCTTTTCCTTTGCCAAACTTCCCTTTAAGAGGGCCTAGAGCAGTAGTCAACCATTGTGAAACCTCAAATTGTTTGTCCAACTTCTCAGGCACTCCCGCACACACCAAAACCTTGTTAGTATCTTCATCTGTGCTAAAAACCATAACTGGCATGCCCTGTGCACCAACAAAAAACCATCAAACAATCTTTTCTACAAACACTTGCGACAAGCTAAATTGGAAGAATGAAGTAAGAAATCGGCAATCACCTTCTGCTCTAGGACCTTCGAAACAGCCTCTCGGACTGCGGCTGCATCCAAACCAACATCAACCCGAGAGATACAGAAACCCTTTCCATCTGATGCAGCAACTTCAGCCATTTCAGTGGCAACCTTGACAGCCTTCTGCATATTTTCTTCTGCAATCTTCTTTTGAGCTTTTCTCACTTTATTCTGTTAATGTGAATGATTTCAGCATCATTGAAAACCAGATACATCATCCATTACACAATGATTTCTCAGAGATTATCAATGTAGCGAAAACAATAGGTGGTCAGGTATTTCTTTCTTAGCCCGGCTGAAATACCTGAAGCACAGAAAGCTTAGACCTAAGATCAGATTTCTTGGCTGCTGGAATAGACGCTCCATCTACACGGCTTTTAAGTGATGCCACTTTCTGTTAAATGAAAACATATCAGATATATTAAAGTCACTTATAAGGATATGAAAAGCAAATATGTCGCCAATGTTGCAAACTTCAATCTCCTTATTTGTTAAGAAGCAACATCTGGATGAAAATACAATTGCTACGTTTGCTGCATCAATAAAAGACATGAAATGCATAACAAATTCCAAATGACTACTCAAGTTTTACACAGGAAGGGACCTAAAAGAAATATGAAAAAATTAAGAGAAAGGAAACTTGTCCAATATTGAACTGAATAAGGAAAGGTGAGAGAACCAGTAAAGCTATAGAGGCAAAATACTAAAAGAGGAAAAACAAGTTATCTTGCAAGTCAAATTTACGTAGGACAGATCCGAAGGTCACATCTGCCATGGAAATAGATACCAAGCTAAGTAATTTAGCAATTAGACCTTTTCTAGCTGGCTTCCTTCCATCTTTGATGCCCCATCAACTTCCTGCTCAAGTGACAATGCCATTTCAATTGCTTGAAAAGCACAATCAGATGTGACTGCTGTTATCCTACGAACTCCTTTTGCGATTCCTTCCTCAGATAAAAGAGCAAACGCCTTTGCTTCCCGTGTATTTTTTATATGCGTACCTAATATTCATTAAAAAAGACACATATTTCATCAGTCAAAATTCTAAAAAATGACATACAAAATGAAATGCCTGGATGAGAACTAACCTCCACAAAGTTCTGTCGAGATTGATGACCATTCTTCATTTTCTGGATCAGCAAGCAGGTCCTCAACTTGTTTACCAATTGACACAACTCGAACTGGGTCTGGATAGACCTGCATCAATCACAGAAGACATTGACATCCAAGGCACATACAAACAAATTCCTGAAACAAGACTGCAAGGCTTACTTCTCCAAAAACAGCTCTTAACCCATTTATACGCTTGGCTTCTGCAAGGGTTGCTTCTTTTGGAAGCACATCTAATTCAGATTTGATTTGTTCATTCACAATGGACTCGATTTTCCCCAACAGTTCAGGATCAATTGGCTTGCCTACAGACAACAATATTTTTCAAAAGTAGTGCATAAAGATAAACAAAGTTAAGCAGATATTCTCAAATAGGGTAAATAATCAAAATTACCATGAGAGAAATCAAATCGTAGCTTTTCAGGAAGAACAATAGACCCCTTTCGATCGACATTATTGCCAAGCACTTCCTGTGTTTATTTTTGAAGAGCATCATAAAATGCAAAGCTTTTATAAAGAATTAACTTCATAAGTTCAGTAAAATTGCTCGATGAACATACTCTGAGAGCAAAGTTCAACATGTGCGTACAGGTATGGTTAGGAGCAACAAATTTGCGCCGATCATAGTCAACCTGCACTAATCATTGGAACAAAGGAGAATCGTATTATGGAAAACAGATCAACTATTTCTAGTAGCTTGTTCCTATCTTGTAAATAAAATAACGGATACATACATACTTATGAAATGAGATAGGAATAAAGTAACCTAAATAGGTGATCCAAATATCATATTATGATACATTTTTTTTACTTAAAAGGTATGTCTTTAATGATGGAATCTTTAATTTTTAATATTTTCATAAAATTTTAAATTAGATTATAATATTTGTGATGTTTAAAATTTTACAAATTAATTGATTTAGTCATAGAACCTCAACTTGACTAATTGCAATTACGAAAACAAGTGCCTTATCAATTCTTGTGGTTGTGGAAAGTGGGAAATGGTCTTTTTATGTAAGGAATATTTCATCAAATTGAGAGTAAATAATAAAAATTCATGAAATAGCTACTTTTATTAGATAACAGCATCGGCGATTACATTGACCATGCTTCTTTATTCATATTCTGGTCCAGGAGCTCTACATCTATAGCTAGAAGTAACAACTTAATTATAATCTCTCGTTCTTTGAACATGTCTGGTAGCAAGACTCCACATAATCTGAAACTCTGTCCGTACCTGCCATATAAACAAGAACAATATACCAACTTGTGAGTATCATGCGAATAAAGGAGGGAGACGAAAATGATAATGATTTGTTTTTTCGTATAAATTATATATCAGAAACATACCTATATTATCAGTAGCGATGGAGTTCGTGAGCAGGTTTGAAGCACAACCATTGGTGCAGTTGTAGACTTTAGCAGAAGGTGAATGCCTGCATTGGATCATGCAAAGGCCAATGCACAAGGCCATCAAAGGTGGGAATCTCACTCTAATGCACTTGAACGCGCACTTTGCACCGCATCCCACGATAGATGGTGGTGATGGTGACGGTTTTGCCGGCGGTAGGACTGGCTGAAACGGTTGTAGTTGAGCTTCTGCAACCACACTCGTTACTATCATCAAAAGAACTGCAAATGCTGTCACCTTGCACCCCATGACTCCACTCTTTCACCAGCTTACTAGGGTTTGTGTTTGTTTTTTGATATATGCTTCCAACTCTGGTGCCATGGATAGTGTTATTTATAGGCACTTAAGATTGTTTTACTTTGATCCCTACATGTTAACTACATTGATTAATCCCTAATTATTTGTGATTGAGATATGATTTTTGACAATATTGCCTTCCAGGATCAACATATATACTATTCATTAAGTCTGATTCTCTTGATTTTGGTGCTATACATAATTAAATCATAACTTTGTAGGAAATAATATCGAATTTACCAAATGCATAGACTTAACAAATCTTCCAGACTTAAATGTAACACATAAATGTGTTGTCCTTTTAGTATTTGGGAAGTTTTAAATAGTAATTTAACACACATAATGAAGTATAGTTTAAATGGAAACGTTTGAGCATTTACTCTGATTGATTTATGCGGATTAGAGGAATAAGATTTCAGTTTCATAAGTAAACATTCCTTATTCTTATAGAAATGAATGTAGGAGGATTTATAGTCATATCGATCACCTTTAATTAGAAACAATACATGATGATTACTTTAAGCCCTCGATTATATATATAGAGAAATAATTACATTAAGCCGAAATTATAGGCTTTATAGGGATCTTCGATCTGTTTTCTGAGACATTTGGAGGCATTAATTTGCTTTCCATACTCATTTGTTTGCTTTAAAAGGAAAATGAAAATTCCTGAACTCCTTGTTAGCACATTTAACATAATTCTACACAAGAATATGAAACTTATATGCCAATGTTTCGGAAATCACTGTATGGTGGCTTCACTTTGTGGATCATTAATGGATTGTTACCAAGATTTTTGACTACCATTGCAGTGTCCAAGATTAGAAGAAAATTGGACAGAATAGGAATGTAACTGATTGGTGAATCATGAATGTCTATAGCACCATACCCTATACTATTTACATGGCTTGATTTAGGTATAAAAATTGAAATCATGCAGCTTTTGGACCACAATGAATTAGGACTTGATCTGTCCGTTTCCCTCCTTGTTCCAGGATTATTAACATCCTGGGCTGGCAGAGACCAGCAAATACGGCATCTAATGTTTCCCTTTTCTGCAGAAGTATTTCGACATCTTGAAGAACTATACTTAGTTTTCAATTGGCTGATCACTACGTAAATTTCTATTTATAGGTACAAAGACAGACTAATTCACGAGCTAGTGCAGTTACAGGAACAAGACATTAATGAGGAATGAGAGCAGAAGGTTGAGACCATAGCCACCGGAGTATAATAGTGAGGATTAGTTGCCTCATCAGTACTTACCACTGCTTGTACGGAGCTTTTGCTGCTTAATGGATTGAGTATTGACATCCCAGTTGTTGCCTACTTATTGTATTTACGTAATCGTTGACTAAATTTAAAAGTTACTCGTGCCTTATAATTAATCTGAGCAAAAGTAATCTCTTTTCCTACATGGACTCCTTGGTGACAAGAAAATGAATCTCTTCTTTAACAAGTTTTAAATATAAGCAACTCCCATTTCAATACTTAGGCATTAGCATAATACCTATCACCATGAAGACAATAAAATAAAATACACATACTACCAGCCACTCCTGGATACAATTCACACTAGCAGGGTAATGCCGCGCAAATGCGCAGCAATAATGCCCTGCTAGTGCTAAGTTAGTCAGTTATATTATTGTATAATTTTGATGCATAAGTTAAAACGGGAAATTAAAAAAAGTGTAATTTTATTATAAGGAAATTTTGGAATTTTGTTATTAAATGTATAGTAAATATGTAAAATTTTAAAATGAGTAATTGAATTAAAAATAATTTTAATATGTAAAGAAAAAATATGTCATAATAAAAATATTAAAGTTATAATATGATAAATGAGTAAGTAAAATTATGAAAAAATATAAATTAAATAAGGAAACATAAACATAATAAGTTTAAAATAAATAATAATGATCATTTTATGATAAAAAAAAGAGAAAATTTACGTGATGATAAGATTTCTTGGAAAATTTTGAGTATTAAGTCACACTTATGACTATTTGAAACATTTATAAAAAATACATGAGAATATTTGCAAAATTGTTTAATTTTTTATTAGAAGCATCAACTTTTTTAATCGTAACTAAATTATTCAATGGATTATAAAATAAAAATAATTATTGACTTTTTAATTATATCTTAAATATTTTAATAAACTTTCTTTAATTTATTGATTTATAAGAAATAGATTACACTTTACATTTATTAATTGTAATTTATAAATCATAAGCATTTTTATCCTAATTGGTTTCTTAATATATATTTTAAATTTTCATATTTATAATTTGATTGTAAATTTGTAAATTATGCAATTTACATATATTCATCATGTTGATGGAAAACTTTTTCAAGGGCAAAAATTATAAGAAAATTTTAAAATGTTGTAATTAACTTATAAATATAAAAATTCTGTATTTGGTTATATTATTATATATTTTAATGTATAATAAAGATGAAAAATTTTACAATAAGTAATATATATATTTGTCATTATATATATATAACATCTAAAAATATATATAGTATTATATTGATGTTAGTTTATCAATTATAATATAATTAAGAAATTAATAATATATAAATTCAAATATATGAGGGAATTATTAAGAGTTAAATTAAAATGGATATATGTGTATATAATATATATAGAATATAATTAATAAATTAACTAATCAGCAAATTTTAATCATGTTAATTTAATTTTAAAATTAAAATTAGTGATATATCTATTTGTTATTATAGGTATCTATATATATGTGTAAATTATATACAGATATATAATAAGAATGGAAATATTAACATAAATATATGGATTAATAGGAAAATTCTCTGAGAATGAACAGTGGATCATTGTTTTGAAATTTTGACTCTTATAGAGATAGAAATTGTTTTTACATTTTTCATGAAAGATGTAGATATTTATTTTATCTTTCCATTGATACCAAATTTGCAAAATTTGGAGTTTTGGATTAAAAGTTATAGAGTTTAAAAGTTAGGATATATGAGAAGAAGAAGAAGTGGAAGCATGAGTTGAGGATATATTGATCTGTAGAGTTCTGAATGAGATGATTTTGATCTCTAAGTAAAATAGAGACATAGAGCTACAAATTATCCGAATGATTCAAATTTTAATTTGGACTCAAAGAATTTCAATTTTTTGGTGGAAGTTGAATATAGTGTACAGATTCACTTTAATAATAACCAGAAAATGTTTGGGCTATAACTTTTAGAAAGTCCAGCAATTCTTTTGTCAAAGAATCGACCTGTTTTGGTTATGTTTTGCAAGGAAAAATATATCTCAGAACTATAATATTCTACAATTAGGCAATGTCAATGTCTACAAACTTAGCTATAACTTGGCATGAGAATAACCAAGTTTAAGATGCAGACCTGTCGATTATACATTTTAACACTTACATTTATTTATATATCCTTTGTAACGATTTAAGATATATCAGAATAGGTAATGTAAGTGGAAAAAGATTTAAACTGAAGACAAAATAAATCATGCTTAAAACCACACTCAAACAGTAACATTTAGTTTTATAGTATATGAACTGATTTAAAAAATATGAAAATATGTAACTTGAGGATGATATCAAGTAATGGGACAAAAGGTAAAGTAGTAATTTCAGTAGTTTGCTCTCACAGGAAAAGTTAATGAAAGTATACCACGTGAATTGATTTAAAGGGGACAAAAGTTAAAGTAGCTATTTCATGAATTATATGTACACAAAAATTATATAATAATATTATCAAATAAAGTCCAGCAATTCCCTTGTCAAATAATCGACCTGTTTTGGTTGTCTCTTCTTAATTGTTGAAAGGAAAAATATATCTCAGAACTATAATATTCTACAATTAGCCAATGTGTATGTCTGCAAACTCAACTATAACTTCGCATGAGAATAACCAACTTTAAGATGCAGATCTATTGATCATACATTTTAACACTTACATTTATTTATATATCGTTTGTAACGATTTAGGATATATCAGAATAGGTAATGTAAGTGGAAAAAGAATTTAAGTGAAAACAAAATAAATCATGCCTAAAACAACACTTAAACAGTAACACTTAGTTTTACAGGATTTGAACTGATTTAAAACATATGAGAATATGTAAGTTTAAGATGATATCAAGTAACGGGACAAACGGTAAAGTACTAATTTCAGTAGTTTGTTCTCACAGGAAAAGTTCATGAAAATATAGCACCTGAACTGATTTTAAACATATGAGAGTATCTAAGTTTAAGATGATATGAAGTAAGAGAATAAAAGTTAAAGTAGTCATTTCACCAGCTTGTTTTCACAGGAGAAATTTAGGTTTTTTGTTCTTGTGATGATCGCCTGCATCAAATTGTGTATCTAATTGTGGTGTAGATTCAATATTCTTGATTGGCATATTTGTTTGCGAATTTTCAGCATCACTGAATTTTTTATCGAGGCATTGTCCAAGTGTTGAAGAAGATTCAGGAATATATTCTAAAGATGAAAGAAATTCAAGCATATTAGGTATGTGATGTAAGATGAGGTTATTAAAAAGGAAATGATAGTTACAGGAATAACAAATGGTCACGATACGGCTGAAATAAAAAACACATGAGATTGTCAGAGGTGTAATTTCAGCATCGGTATGTTGATCACCAGCTGAAGATTTGTCATGTTTTGTGGGCAAAAGTGAATGCTTCTCTAGTTCATCAGCATTAATTTTGCAGTAGTAAACAATAGTAAATCGTTGTATTACATCTGATGACTGAATGTTAGCTAGTCTGACATGGAGAAGAAGTGTTTCGATTTTCAATTCTTCGTGTAGCTTCTCTAGAGGGAGATCGATGTTCTTATTATGGAAAATAAAAAACGTCAAATGTCAGTGAAATAATTATATAAAGATAATTGGCAATATATTGAATAAGAAATGTAGACGAAAGATGGAGGGAAAGATATAGCCTCATTGGAATGCTGCATAGCCTCAAAGGCAGTGAAATTTAAAAGTTTTTCAGCTAGCTCGCCGAAAATAGAAGCTGTGATAGTCTCTGTTTCGTCGGTTAAATCAATATCATATCGACACCTATAAGAAAAAAGTTAAAATAGAAACAAAATAAGATTTAATATGAGAGAGATGACATGTAAGGAAAAAGGTTATGTAAAAATTACGAAATTTAGATGAAAGGAAAAAATAGTAAATTAAAGAATAAAAATAGAAGTTGCAAACCTTGGTTCGGCTGTTGCTTTATTTTTGCAAGAGTTACAGGTGAAAATAACTCCATACGCAGCAGCTGTAGATCGGAAGCATTTTTGCATGCTACATACCAGTATTTTTGTAAGATATGTTGGAAGGAAATTTTAGCTTGGATCCATGATATCCGGAAGGAAATCAAAAACAAGATTATGCAAAAGAAGTTTTAAATGAAATATTATATAAGAAAATGTACATGTGATTACCTTTAGGGCAGAATTTAAAAAGATAATTTTGCTGATTTTTTGGTGAGATGTTGAAGAACTGTTCATATCATATCTGGGGTAAGATCGTTCGTCGATGAGATTTTTTATCTCTTTATTATTCTGTCGTGCCCTGTGACATAATAATTGTATAGATGAAAATATAAAAAGTTAAAACAATTTTGGTATAGTTTGTAAGGTAATATTTAAAAATATGAGGAGTTGAATTATTAATGGATAAAGTGAAGCAAATCGTAAATAGAATTAAAGAAAAGGTGGACAATTTAATATAGATTTTAGTTGACATTTTCTAGGTGAGATATTGGATTACCAATTTTGAAGATCTGCAACTTCATGTATTGGTGGATCAATGAGGATTGCAGAGTCGAACCATGTGGATTGTTAGACTCCGATCCCTTTTTTCCTATTAAATAGGTTTGCAATTTAAATTGTCTTTTGGTTAGTATGAAATTAGGGTTTTATTAGATTTCCTATTGGTT
>JANVCQ010000057.1:95216-111598 GCA_025531925.1 Erythroxylum plowmanianum | reverse complement strand
GAAGCAAATAAATTGAGTTTGAGTGTGAATGATTTCAATTGGATATTGAAGTCACTTTGATTGAAGTGAAAAAAAAAATTTCATACCGATTTGGTTTTGGATTAGACCCAATTGTCTAAGTGAATTGAGGTAGATCGGATCGTCTTTGTAGTTTTCCAACGCATTTCTTTTTTTGTAAAGTATGCGTTTACAGATGTCGAAGTTAAGAGTTTTGTCCTTAATCGTTTTTGTTTTCTTTGACCGCTAAGCCTTTTCGATTTCTTGATTCCTTTGGTTTCCGTTTTTTTTATTTCTTTGATTTTTGCCCACGCTTTATGATTTCAAGAACTGTTTTTCAAAAAATTCTGCAATTACGTTTTTTGATTCCGTATAAGAGTTGGGGTCCAGAAATGGGTCCCAACACTGATTAAGGATGGGCAAATTAAAATGGGTGAGGCAATAGTCCCAGATTGTTTTAGAGAATGTACATTCAAAGAATAAGTGGTCTATGGATTCATTAGCTGAGAAGCACAGAGAACAGTGGTTAGGTGTATATAGGTAGGACAATTTGTCCCTAGTTTGCAACTTTTGCTGGAAGGCAAGCCGTAAGGTAAAGGAACACCGAGTTTTACTATATTTGGACCATACCAGCTTGTGCCAAGGAACATCCGGTAAGGGGGGTCGCAAGAATTGATAGGCTAAAACATTAATATACATTTTGATGGGGCTAGATAACCATTCCAGGCAATCGGGTAAGGAGCTATTAGGGAAATACCCTGGTGGATCAAGGTTCCTTATGAGGTCCATAGATACCTCACTCAATCTCCAAGTATCATTAAGTATGACTTCAAAAACTCGAGTTGCGAGCGGAAGCTCCGAGCTATTGATCGCTCTCGGTGTAGACACAAGGTTCTCAGAATTCCTCGTGGGTGCCAAGGATCCTGCCAAAAAAGAATAGATATATCGTTTCCAATCCTAAATCTAAATTGAGGCCACAATTTGTCCCTCACAAACAAAATCTTTCTCCAACTGTAAGAACTATTATAATTAGGTTGAGCATTCTAAAAAAATTTACTTCACAGTATGATTGTATGTACCCACTTAACCCATAAAGCTTCCCTATCTTCAAACACATTCCAAATCCATTTTCCTAACAGTACGTGATTCCATGTAGTCAAATGTTTTACTCCTAAATCCCCTCCGTTTTAAGTCTACAAATGTCACTCCACTTAACCTTAGCCTGAGTATTAGAATCTAACTTTCTAGCCCATAAAAAAGTCCTAAGCTTGGCCTCTATGTCCTTTAGGATGGAAGAGGGAAAAATAAAATGTATGGACTAGTAGACATGGAAGGATGAGAGAACAGAAATAACCAATTGGAATCTGCCCGCATAAGAAAGACTCTTATGAGTCTAATGATTAATCCTATTATCAATTCTGTCTATAAGAGAGGCACAATCCCTCCTAGTTAGACGACCTCTAATGAGAGGAACCCCTAAATACCGAAAAGGGAGAGATCCTTGCTGAAGACCAGCAACAAGTTTCATCCTATGGCTCAGATAGCTAACATTCGAGGATAAGAAAAACTAACTTTTGGAAGTATTCATGTCCATGTCAGAAAACATTGAGAATGTACACAAGGAATCAAGCAAAAGCTGAGCTGAAAACAGTTATTATGACAAAACATTAAGAGATCGTCTGCAAATAGAAGATTGATTTTAAGACCTTGGCATCTCCAATGGTATTTGAACAGAGGAGTATTTTCTGTATTGACTCTCAACTTCCTAGAGAAAACTTCCATACAAATAATGAAGAGGAAAGGCGATAACGGGTCACCCTGTCTTAATCCAGATTTACCTATGAAAAATTTTGTGGGTGACCCATTAACCAAAATGGAATAAGAAGGGGTGGTGATACATTCTTTGACCCACTCAATGAACCTCATCAGAAGGCCTACAGCTTTGAGAGTGTTGAGAAGAAAATCCTAATGGATAGAGTCATAGGCTTTTTGGAGATCCACTTTGAAAGCACACCTCTTGTGATTATTGGAAATATGATAGTTCTTAAAGATCTCTTGTGCTAAAAGAATGTTATCCCCTATTCTGCGATTCTTGATAAAGGCACTCTTGATAAATATTAATGTAACTATAACAATAAACAACTTACTAACTGGATCCTTTAGTGTAGCGCTAGTGTAGTGTGACTTATTTTCGTGATCCATAAAAAAATGTAAATTGTGCACCATCACATCTATTCTATCTAAAACTAAGAGCTCAATTTCAAAACAACTAAACAAGGCCCACAATTAAGGATGACAATGGGTCGGCCCATGGGCCAGCTACACTAATTTTTTTAAAGAATTAAAAGTGTAAAATAACGTTTTTTAATTGGATCTAGGCTAAGGTTACCCAAGCCTAAGCTTACTTGAGACTCAACTCTTTTAAGCAAAATGATGTTGTTTTACTTAAAATAGTTACTTCTTAAGCTAATCTAGGCCTAGACCTGACCCATTAAAAGCACTTAAATATAGGCCCATGGGCTGCCCGTGCCATCCTTACCAATAATCTCTAAATGGGACCAATAATCTTATATAAAGATTATCCATACAAAATGGAATACTTCATAAAAAGTTATTGATCATAAGATCAATCATGACATAAGTCATTTGCTTTCATTAAAATCATAACACTTTTTGTAATAAAAGAATTGCATGTGGACACATATAACAAGATAATTAATTACTTGCATTTAAAATATTATAGTACAATAAACAAGTACAAAATATGCAACTTTATTTATCTCAATCGTTATAAATGTGTAACGTAAAAGTCACAAAACTCCCATTATATTAAAATATCATAAGACAAAATAATACCCATATTACCTACATGTCTATAAAAATATATAAGCCTAAGTCCCGTAGTCACTAGGTCATTTAACATATTTGTGGTAATAATATACTCACAAAATTTGCCATCATCATGGATAAAGCTTGTTCATTTTAGGTTAGGCTCGAGCTAAATTGCTAATCCTAACCATAACTACATCTTCTCATTCATAATCATCATCATTTATCATAATGATCACTCTTTATTACTTCATTACAAGTAAAAGGATTCATAATAGTCAATCTCACCTATATAAACAAAAAAAAATCATTAAAAGACGTAGACCTCTTATTGTTCTTTGAACATCTCAATGATTTTATAAATTCAAGTTTTGTCCACCACATTCTACTTTCTAGAATGTACATCATCTCCAACATTGACAGCTACATCTTCATCCAAATCACCCGATATACTTATAGGAGTACCTCAACAAACCTCTTGTGAAAAATAGGAATATGTACTACTACTGGCTTAGGCTCTTCAACTACTTTAACTCTTAATAATACATCTACTACATCATTTTCTAAAGAGAATATAGTCAAATCCTCTATAATTTTGATATGGTAATCCAAATGATAAAACATATAGCCTTTTGAACCTTTAAGATAAACTATATAAAGAACATATAAGTTGTCCTAGGATTTAACTTTTTTTCCCTATAGGTACAATTCTCATATCATTCAAACTAGGATTATTATTAGTTTATGTTCAAAAGGAATTTTGAGAATTTACTTGATTAAAGCACACATTAGCCCTACAAATACTCTAAAAAATTTAATATCACTATCATGCTCCTTACTGTAACACCCAATATCCTCTGGGAGGATATGTAAGTGTCACACAAAACATAACTGAAACAATCCAAATTATACCAAACATTCCTTACATGCATTTTAGCAACTCAAGCAAACATACATTACATTTCATTAAATGTTGTTGTAATCAAACCATAATGTACTTCATAGATAATGAACTTATCAAAATACATGCCTTAAACATAATCCATCTTGTAATAAAGTTATTACAAATCATTAAATAAAATACAAATTGTTTCATATTGTCATATACAACTAAAAAACTCAAATATACATCTTTCAAAACAAATCAAATTCCAAAATAGAGCACATTCTTCATTGGCCACTACAGTAGTCCTTGTCCCAGTCTTTAACATCCTTATCAGAACCTACACAGAGGCAAAACCACCATGCTAAGCATATAGCTTAGTGGGAAATAACTAAACATAATGCATAATGGTCATAAATATTAGAATATAATATACAAGTATCAAAATTGGATCTCAGAATAGGATTCCCATGACTTATATTAGAACAGAACTTGTTTTGTATCAGATCAGGGCTTATCTTTTATCAGAACAGAATTTATTTTATATAGAATAGAATTTGCTTATATCGAAACTGAACATGTATCATAATACAAAATAAGTTAGACTGCTAATCCTTTTTACATAAGTGGATAACGGGACCAAAACAGAAGATACCATGATTGGTATCTGAAATAGAAGAGACTAATATATCTAAATTAGGGGACACCGTAGTGTCAATAACCAGGGGACACCTTAGTGTCAAATTACAGGAGCAACTGCAGAGCCTTCTAGGCATGCCTATTTACCCACAACTAGGACTTAACAGTTTTAAAATAAACCATTTCATATTTCAAAAACATCATGTAAATGATGTAGTACATAATATATTGCCTTATTCATTCATTTGATCAAACTTAACATGCCTTATAAATACAAACATATGCATTAATTAATAAATGTATTGAGTCATCACACATTATGTATATTCACACAATTAGAAAGCACTTTCAATACAATCCCAATTATCAAACTCCTTAGACAATTAATGGTCCAGAATTATCATAATATCGTAATCACATGACAGGGAAATAATGCATAAGTATGAACTCATTTCCTTATGCTCAAATTGAACCCACCCATTCATTCTCACTTAAACTTATCATGCCTTATAAATATAAACATTTTTAATATGCACCAATGAATACATTAAGTAATTACACTTTATATGTACTCACCTAAGTTCCCAATTCTCAAACATTCATAACTAACACATCACTTTTATCATTTAAAACACATTTGTGTTCATAAGTATACTTCATTCCTTTAACAACTTATAAGTTCCAAAATTAGATACTTTGTTTTCTAATAACACCTTCTTTAAGTTATTACTTTAATCAAAAATCCAAATCTTATAAAACCTTTAATGAACTTATTCCACATCGAACTAGGTTCATTTACACCTTAATTAAGTCCAATTAAACCATTATAAAGAACCTTAACCTTATATGGCCCAACAATTTCCCAAAACCAATCTTTTCTCCTTCCTAAGTACTTCCCATGAGTGTGGGAATAAGCCTTACAAATCCCACAATCATGGGATGAGTGAACCAAAGGTTCACTCACCCACAATCTCCAATGTTTTTTTCCAAAACTTAACATCTTCCCTTCCATTTGACACAACTTCACTAAAGACCATCAATTTCACTTCATTTCTACCTTATTCATGCTTCAATACCTCATCAAATTCATTAAGAAATCATTCATTAAGTAACTTACAAATCAATATCTTCCATACATCAAAACCAAACCAGAAGTTATTATACAAGCATGATTTTTCTAGCATTCATTTATCATCATCTTAACAAATATTTCATGCCAATTCAATTATAATAAAACTTAAGTTAATACACGCTATCAAGTTTAGAATTTCGTTACCTAATTACCTTGCCTTTCATCCAACCAAAACACTTCTGAATTCTTGGTAGATGTAAGATGTTCTTAACACTAAGATGATAACAACATAAAAGGTAGTTTAAAGTAGCTTTATTAATAAGGATTCTAAGAGAAAATGATCCCAAAAACTCCAGAAGTTGAGAGGAAATGAGAGAGTTTTGGTGGAGAGAGTGCAAAATAGAGAAGAATGAGCAAAACATAAATTACTTTAGCATAAACTTGCTTCATTCATTGCTAGGTGTCATCAAGTTGTAACAACATATGTCACTATACATGTCCTTCATTTGTCCCATATTGGAGCTGCTAATTGTCACCAATATATTAGGCCATTTGTGTCTCCTTTATTATTGCCACTTGTCAATTTACTAACTATGCCATTTGTCAATGTATTAACTATGTCAAATGTCACTAACTCATAGGTTTAGTCATTTTAATTTTCATGTACCAACTTATCTTGCCACTTGACAATTTTCCCAGTCCAAATGTACATTTTAATACCTTAATTCTCTAATGGTATCAATTAATTCCAAATCACTAAGTATGATCCATTAAAATTTAAGACATATGTAATTCTTAAGCATATCACAAATTTTAACACCTATCATACATATAATTTCATGAACATGTAATATTCTAACTAGGATACAATTTAAGGCTTTACAATTCTCTTCCCCTTGAAAGAATTTTGTCCTCAAAATTCATACCTGATCAAAATAGATGAGGATATTGAGTCCTCATGGTCTCTTATGGTTCCTATGTTGCTTCCTCAAGTCCATGGTGTTGCCAGAGTACTTTCACCAAAGGTATTTGCTTCTTCCTGAGTTGTCAGACTTCTCTAGCTAAAATAGACACAGGTCCTTCATAAGTCAAATCCGGTTATGCTTGAATTTCTTGCACAGGAATCTTATATGAATCATCTTATTGATATCTTCTTAACATCGAAATATGAAAAACATCATGTAACTTAACCAACTCTCCAGGAAGAGTTAACTGATAAGCTACTGGTCTCACTCTCTTAAGAATCTCATAAGAACCGATGTATCATAGGTTGAGCTTACCTTTCTTCCTAAAATGAAGTATGTTCTTCCATGGTGACTCTTTTAAAAACACTTTATCACCTACCTGATACTTCAATATCTTTCCTTTTCAAGTCAGCATAGGACTTTTGTTTATCACCAGAAGCTTTCAACCTTTGTTAGATAACTTGAACTTTTTCTTCAGTATCTTTCGCAATATCAGGCCTAATCATCTTATTTTCATACAATTCAGTCCAATACACCGAATTTTACACTTCCTACCATATAGAGCTTGATATGGCGCCATGCCAATGCTAGTTTGATAACTGTTATTGTAAGCAAACTCCATCAGAGCAAGATAATTATCCCAACTTCCTGGGAATTCTAATATATAACCCCGAAGCATATCTTCTAATATCTGGATAACCTGTTCAGATTGTCCATTTGTTTGAGGATGGAAAGCGATACTGAACTTGAATTGAGTAACCAAAACCTTTTGTAGACTTTTCCATAATCTCGAACTAAATTGAGGAACACGATCAAAAATAATAGATTATGGTAACCTATGTAACCTCATTATCTCATTCACATATAGGTTTGCAAGCCTATCCAATGAATAATCAAGATGAAACAGAAAGTGAGCAGACTTAGTGAATTTATCAACAATCACCCATACATCATCATGTTTCCTTTGAGTGAGAGGAAGTCCAGTGACAATCCATGGCAATGTTATCCCATTTCCAATGAGGAATCAAAATAGGATGTAATAAACCAGATGGAACTTGGTGCTCAACTTTAACTTGCTGATATTTCAAACATTTGGACATATAGTTTATAACATCTCGTTTCATACCCGACCACCAGTAATGCTGCTTCAGATCTTGATACATCTTATTTCCATCAGGATCTATAATAAAGATAGTATTATGGCCCTCAAACAATAACTTTCTCTTCAATTCATTATTTGTTGGTGCATACAATCGATCTTTATAATACAAATCACCATCACTTTTCACAGAAAAATCAGGCTATTTGCCTTCCTGAGTAGCCACGATAAGTTGTTGTAAGTTATCATCAACTTTCTGAGCATCACAACTCGCTTACTTCAAAATAGGTTTGGCTTTCAACTGAGCTATTAAAGCTCCATCATATACAAGTCCCCATTTACTCAGTTGCACTGAAAAAGCCAAAATGATCTTTTGACTTAAGGAATCAACCACGATATTATCCTTACCTGGATGGTAATCCACAATATAGTCATAATCTTTAAACAATTCCAACCAACACCATTATCTCATATTAGTTCATTCTAGGTAAGCAAATGCTTCAAACTCTTATGATCAGTGAAGATCCTACACTTCACTATATAAGTAATGTCGTCAAATTTTCAAAGCAAACACTACCACTAAAAGTTCAAGATCAAGTGTAGGGTAGTTCTGTTTATGAGGTTTTAATTGCCTCGAAGCATAAGCAACTACTTTTCCATCATGCATCAAAACATAGCCTAAACCATTTTTAGATGCATTAGTATATATAACATACTCCTTACCAGAAGTGGGTTAAGCCAACACTGGAGCTTCAGTAAACATTCTATTTAGTTGATCAAAGCTAGATTGACATTTATCAGACCATTCATACTTCACTCCTTTCCATAGCAATTTAGTCAAAGGGGATGCTATCACCAAAAACCCCTTCACAAATCGGCGATAGTAACCTACCAAACCTAAAAAATTCTCAATTTCATCATATTCTGTGGCAGTTTCCAGTTAATAATTGCTTTAATCTTACTAAGATCAACTGTAATCCCTTGAGAAGAGACAAAATGTCCTAGAAAAGATACCTCCTTAAGCCAAAAATCACACTTACTCAATTTAGCATACAATTGCTTTTCTAGTAGGGTTTGTAACACAATTCGGAGATGTTGAGCATGATCATGTTCATTCTTAGAATAGACCAAGATATCATCTATGAATATCACAATAAACTGGTCTAAATAGGGCCTAAACAAAATACTCTTGCACCTTTCAATTGATCAAACAGATCTTTTGTCCTTGGCAACGGATACTTATCCTTCGCTGTAACTCTGTTCAATTGCCTGTAATCAATAAACATCCGAAGTGCACCATCTTCTTCTTAACAAACAGAACCGGTGCTCCTTAAGGTGAGACACTAGGTTAAATGAACCCCTTATTCAAAAGCTCTTGCAACTACACTTTCAACTCCTTCAATTCAATAGGAGCCATCCTGTACGGTGCTCTGGATATAGGAGTAGTGCCAGGTATAATTTCAATAGTCAACTCCACTTCCCTTTCAAGAGGGAGTCTAGGTAGCTCTTCAGGAAACACATTAAGAAATTCACTTACCACTAGAATATCTTGCAATTTACCACCCTCCTTCTTAGAATCAAACATAAAAGCCAGATAAGTTTCACATCCCTTCCTAAGAAACTTTCGAGCTTGCATAGCAAATACCACACTAGCCAGAGAACTAGTGCGAATGTCATATAATATTATTTCAGGTTGATCAGGCTTCCTAAGCACAACAATCTTAACACTAGAGTCAACCACTGCCTGATGCTTGGTTAACCAATCTATACCCAAAATCAAATCAACTTCATGAAAAAACAATCTAATTACATCTACAATATACTCATTTCCTTGGATCATAATAGGAAAGTTCCCATAAACCTGATTAACCAACACACTACTACCCAGAGGATTGGTTATATGAATATCATACTCTAACTAATCTATAGGCATCACTTTATTAGAAAATTTTCCAACACAGATATAAGAATGAGTGGATCCAAGATCAATCAAAGCATGCATTTCAGAATTAAAGAGAGAAACAGTACCCATAGTAACTTCAAGTGAATCATGATCCTTACGAGCTTTTAAAGCATAAGCTCAAGTTGGAGTAGAAGGTATAGCAGGTCGATCAATAATTTTTGAATGAATACTCAGATTAGGTCTAATATAACTAGATCCTCCATGACCTCTACTTAGTCCTCTATTTCCAGTAGGTGCATAAGAGGCCTCCTTACTAACTTGTGATGTTTGAGACTGTCTCATAGGGCAATTGGCTATCACATGCTCAATGCTACCATATCGAAAACATCTACCCGTAGCTCTCCTATAAAAACCCCAACGGTGTCTAGAGCAATGAGGGCACTCCAAAATATCATAATCTTAGCCCACAGAGGAACCCCTACCAAAGGTAGTCGATGAGGGACAATTTTGTCGCCTTTCCCTTTCTACAAATCTCTGAGTAAATTCGGGTGTAGAGGGAACACCTTCACAACTCCTCTTGCTCGAGGGCTGACCTCCTTTAGTAAAGCCCCTTCGCTGAGCCTTTTCTCTCTTCACCATCTGTTGCTTCTCTCTCTTAATAGTAGCTTGCACTAGCTGATGGTAACTCACTTGTTGCAAAAGAGTGAATGCTGCCAGATGTTATTTGATCGAGTCATTCAAACCATCCTCAAATTGATCACACTGAAACTCCTCAGTAAGTACAGGTTCAGGTGTATACTTGCTGAGTCAATTAAACTCCCTATCGTACTCAACAACATACAAGTTTCTCTATTTCAAGTTCAAAAATTGCTTCCACTTCTTCTTTCTATAAGCTTCCGTCACATACTTGGCTTTAAATTCTTGGGAAAAGAAATCCCAAGTCAAAAGCTTCGATAATTGAGGATTTATCAAAACAAAATTCCATCATTCATAGGCTGCTTCCCAAAGAAGAGAAACAGCACAGTGCACCATTTGATTTGGTGGATAACTAATTTCATCTAGCATCCTCTTCACCTTCTCTAACCAGAATTTAGCTCTTTCAAACTCCTCCATAGATGTTCCAGTAAATTCCTCAGCTCTATACTTCCGAAACTGATCAGTCGGAGCCTTGGGCATAGTCATACGATGTAACAAAGTCATCATGTCTTACAACAACTTAACCAAATCCTTCCCCCGAGCTAGAGCTAATGGTGGTGGTATGTCATCTTGATTCACCTCGGAGGGTCCAGATATCGACGAACGAGAACGTGCAAGATTATTACTATCCACAACCTCGTGAACAACCTCGTGAGATCTTTCCGTATTTAATTCTATAACCAAAACATGAGACAAACCACATTAGGCCAATCATAACTCTTATAACCATATATAAGCAATAGTTGAGTGTTGATTAAACCAAAATCGCCTAAACTATGCTCTGATACCAAACAATGTAACACCCACATACCCCTTGGGAGGATATGTAAATGTCCCACAAAGCAGAACTGAAACAATCCAAATCATCCCAAACATTCCTTATATACATTTCAGCAACTCAAACAAATATACATTACATTTCATCAAATGTTGTTGTAAACAAACCATAATGTACTTCATATATAATGTTTTAAAACAAAACAAATTCCAAAATAGAACACATTCTTCATTGGCCACTGCAGTAGTCCTTGTCCAATCTTTAACCTTCTTATCAGAACCTACATGGAGGTAAAACCATTGTGCTAAGCATATAGCTTAGTGGGCGAATAACTAAACATAATGCATAATGGTGACTGTTTTTAACAATTGTCTAACATTCATACATATACAGATTTAAATCATATCTCAAAATCTTTAATTGTTCATAATACATAGTAATCCAAACATTATGTCTCATAACAGAATACGATTCATCAATTAATGCAGAACATTCTTACATCAAAACAAAACTCATAAATATTAGAACATAATGTACAAATATCAGAATTGGACATTAGAATAAGATATAATCCTTTCAAATCAAAGTATGACTTACGTTAGAATAGAACTTGTATTGTATCATATCAGAGCTTATCTTTTATCAGAACAAAATTTGTTTTGTATTATAATAGAATTTGCTTATATTGAAACTAAACATGTATTAGAATAAAGAACAAGTTAGACTGCTAATCCTTTTTACATAAATGGGCAATGGGACCAGAATAGAAGATACCATGATTGGTATCTGAAACAGAAGAGACTAATGTCTATAAATCAGGGGACACCATAATGCCGATAATCAGGGGACACCGTAGTGTCAATAATTAGGGGACATCTTAGTTTCAAGTTACAGAAGCAGCTACAGACTCTTCTAGGCATGCCTATTTACCCACAACTAGGACCTAACAGTTTTAAAACAAACCCTTTTAGATTTCAAAAATTTCATGTAAATGATGTAGTGCCTAACATATGACCTTATTCATTTGATCAAATTTAACATGCCTTATAAATACAAACATATGCATTAAAGCATCAATAAATGTATTGAGTCATCACATATTATGCGTATTCACACAATTAGAAAGCACTTCTAATACAATCCTAATTATCAAACTCCTCAGACAATTGATGGTGCAAAATTATCACAATATCATAATCGCATGACAGTAAAATAATACATAAGTATGAATTCACTTCCTTACGCCCAAATTGAACCCATTCATTCTCACTCAAACTTATCATGCCTTATAAATATAAACATTTATAATAATGCACCAATGAATACATTAAGTAATTACACTTTACATATACTCATCTAAGTTTCCAATTCTCGAACATTCATAACTAACACATCACTTTTGTCATTTAAAACACATTTGTGTTCATAATTATACTTTATTCTTTTAACAACTCTAATTTGTTTCTAAAACTTGACTTCTTCCCTTCCATTCGACACACCTTCACCAAAGACCATCAATTTCACTTCAATTCTACCTTATTCATTCTTCAATACCTCATCAAATTCATGTCTAAACCAATTCAAAAATCATTCATTAAGTAACTTACAAATCAATATCTTCTACACATCGAAACAAAATCAGAAGTTATCATGCAAGGATTATTTTTCTAGCATTCATTTATCATCATCTTAACACATATTTCATGCCAATTCAATTATCATAAAGCTTGTATTAATACATGATATCAAGTTTAGAATTTGCTTACCTAATTACCTTCAAGTTCCTTCTTCAAAGAACTAACAAAACTAGTCCTTCATGTTACCAAAACACTTTGAAATCTAGGTAGATGTAAGATGATCTTAACACTAAGATGATAACAACATAAAAGGTAGTATAAAGTAGCTTTCTTGATATAGTAACTTATAAGGATTCTATGAGAAAATGATCCCAAAAACTCCAAAAGTTAAGAGGAAATGTGAGAGTTTTAGTGGAGAGATTGCAAAATAGTGAAGAATGAGCAAAACAGAAATTACTCCAATAGAAACTTGCCCCATCCATTGCTAGGTGTCATCAAGTTATTAGAGCTGCCAATTGTCACCAATACATTAGGCCATTCGTCTCTCACTTATTGCTACCACTTGTCAATTTACTAACTATGCCATTTGTCAATGCATCAACTATGCCAAATGTCACTAACTCATAGGCTTAGTTATTTCAATTTCATGTACCAACTTGTCTTGCCACTTGATAATTTTTCTAGTCCAAATGTACATTTTAATACCTCAATTATTTAATGATATCAATTAATCCCAAATCAGTATGTATGATCCATTAAACCAAAATTCAAGTCATATGCAATTCTCAATCATATCATAATTTTTATCACCTATCATACATATACTTTCATGAACATGTAATATTCCAATTAGGGTATAATTTGGGGCCTTACACTTATTGTGTCTTTTAGTGCGCAGTTATTCCTTTCTGCTACTATATTTTCTTTAAGTGTACTTGACGTAGTATATTATAAAACTATTCCACTACCATCCAGAAATTTAGCAAAAGATTCTTTCTTTTAACCCAAACCTCAGTATTTATTATAAGACTTTCTACTACAGTATGATATAACAATCTTAATGGATCTAATAAGTTGCTCCTCAACCTTTGCCCAAAATACTTTTTGAACTTCTTTAAGGCCTCAAACTAAGTATAA
Organism: Erythroxylum plowmanianum; assembly: GCA_025531925.1. NCBI lineage: Eukaryota > Viridiplantae > Streptophyta > Magnoliopsida > Malpighiales > Erythroxylaceae > Erythroxylum > Erythroxylum plowmanianum. The sequence continues at coordinate 98,023 of JANVCQ010000057.1, read as the reverse complement.
TAAGATATAACTAATCATAATAAGATATAACTAATCATAGAAAGAGTAATTATTAATAAAAGTCACAAACATTTTCTTTCCATCACTATTAATGTTCAAAGGTCCATCCATATCGGTATAGATAATCTCCAAAACCTCACTACTGATAGTGACACCTCAATTTATACTTTTAGTAAGTTTACCTTTAGTACAATCTACACAGGCACTATCATCATCATCAAAAACCAAATTATGGGGATTTCACCCTTGATCAATTTCTCTACTCTCTTTTTTCTTTGAAATATGATCAACTATCCTATGCCATAAAATGTAAGACTTCTCTTTGGTTAAATTCCTTTTAATTCCTTATTTTTCAATATCTATAGCCAATTTACTAGGACTTTTTAAAACCAAATAATAAAATCCATCATTCAATAAAATTTACCAATGAAAATAGAATTGAGGAATAATGAAACCTTTTTACTACTGAAAGTGAGTAAATATTCAATGTCATCAAGTTTGAAATTTCAAATTAAACTATATCTCATAAATGGAACATGTACCATTTTATTGCCTAATCTTATTTGTATCTTCACATCTTCGACGTGCTCTATTTCTACTCTAATTCCATTAGATGAACATATTCATCTCCCTTTGACTTGGCCTCTTTAGTTCTTCATTGCTTATAATGTATTAGACATATGAATAAACTAACCGATATTTAACTACCACATATTTGGTGTTACATCTATTAACGATTATTCAAAGAAAATTAAAACCTCAAGGTTACTTATTTACTTTTGTTCTTCTTCAAGGAAGCCTTATATAAATCCTCCTTTAAATAAACCATGTATAAACAATCATCATTCTTCTTCTTAACCCCACTAGATGACCTATTGATTTTGTTTGTATCCTTTTTAAAACCCTTATTATTTTTTCACTTCTTATTTCGATTCTTATAATTTTTTTGGATTTTACGTCAAATTCACAACATTACCCTCTTATGCTTTATCTTTTCCTCATCTTAAACACATATCAAAATTATTTCATTCAACATCCATAAATCCTTCAAATTATTGTAGACTATCTTCCAGAAACTAAAATCAGATGGTAAAGGATTCAATAGCTAATGGATTAAGAAAAGGTATTAAGATATGAAGCTAAATTCTTATGTCCTTCACCCTTATTATGTAAGTTCTATCCCTAACTGTTGGATCCCGCTTAATTCTGAAATCCAACTCTTGGTCTCATGCCACATCTGTTGGACCTCACTTGTTTCTAGAGTCCAACGCTTTCTTTGATACCATAATGATCCAGAGCCTAACAACCGGAGTCATAAACCTTATGCTTATTACCCAGGAGGGTTATTGCCATCATTCCATAAGGTTGGTGTGCCCACACCAGTCAATCAATTTTTTTAAGGAAGAAAAATGTGTTAGAAATATAATGCTTCAATAATCATCTCAATCGGAAGTCAGACGAAGAAGTTGTGGCCAAACGAATCCAACATGTTCATGCCCTTACTCATTTTGTACATGCATTGAAACAATTGCCATAGCTCTCGCTAAAAGTATCGGATTGACTTCATTCTTAGACCATTTGAAAGAAGACTTCTGGATCTACAATTTTTGTGTAGACCTCAAAGTGAGATTTTACTTCTAAAATGATCAGAAATAGGACAAAAGATGACAATACAAACTAAGATGATGAACAGTAACTTCGTCTTAGAATGTACAGTAACTTCATCTTAAAATGTACAGTAACTTCATCTTACTTTGCTTCGTCTTAGAATGTATAGTAACTTCATCTTCCTTTTCTTAGTCTTAGAATGTATAGTAACTTCATCTTACTTTACTTCATCTTAGAATGTACAGTAACTTCGTCTTACTTTGCTTCGTCTTATAATGTATAGTAATTAAGACGATGCAACCTTACAACTTGTAATTCTCGTATATTTCAACTCCGATATCCAAAATTCACAAACTTTATATCGTTGAAAAGCTGATAAAATCATCTACAACTTCTAAGGAGACAATTTCGCCTAAATCAGCTCACATCAACCCAGAAATATCCCTGAAGTCAGTACAGGAATTTTCATAGCTATCGCATACACATATCCTATGCAACATCACGACTTGTAACGCTCATATCTCTCACCTCCGATATCTAAAATTTACAAACTTTATATCGTTGGAGAGCTGGAAAAATCATCTACAACTTCTAAGAAGACAATTTCACTTAAATCAACTCACATCAACCCAGAAATATCCCTGAAGTCAGTACACGAATTTTTTCCTACGTAACCTTGAGTGTCATAGGCGAAACCAAAAATCATGAACCATTAGTATCAAAAGATCGTAGTTTTACAAAGCTTTAGTGGCCATTTAAAGCCCCCAATACATGAATGTTTCAAGAATATCCCAAAATACAAAAGATATATGAACAATCAATTGCTTAAAATGCAACTAAAGCCTTGGTTTACTAGATTTGTTTAAATTACAACAACATTTCAAAAGTGGAGTGATGCCTTAGCCCTCGACTACTCAATCTCTTGCTCATCACCTGCTTATGGGGAGGAAAGTGGGGGTGAGCTTAAAGCCCGTGGGGAACAATTTTATAGTTTGTAACAAGCAGAGACATTTTTAAAACAATCTTCCATTCAGAAATTCATGGGTATGCAAATCATGAGTGCATTACTCCAATCAACTTGTCATGAACACATAAGCACATCAAATGGTTTGGGTAAGTCCGAAACATGACGCACTACACATTTCCAATGAAATGGTCCTGTGTAGTCGTGAATTCTTGAGGGAGTCCTTGAGGGAGCT
>JANVCQ010000057.1:84758-95116 GCA_025531925.1 Erythroxylum plowmanianum | reverse complement strand
AACTATGCAATAAATCATACAATCAACATAATTCACACTTAACAACATCAATAAAGAAAAGTTTGGGGACCCAACAACCCTCCTTCGTAGAATCAAACTCAAAAGCTGGATAAACTTCACATCCCTTCCTAAGGAAATTTTTAGTTTACTTAGCAAATTCCACATTAGCCAGAGAACCAGTGCGGATGCCATGGAATACTATTTCAGGTTTATCAGGCTTCCTAAGCATAACTGTCTTAGCACTACAGTCAACTACCACTTGATGCTTGAATATCCAATCCATACCTAAAATCAAATCAAATTCATGAAAAGGAAATCTAATCAGATCTATAATATATTCACATCCTTAGATCATAATAGGATAGTTCCTATAAACCGGATTAACCAACACACTACTACCCAAAGGACTAGTCACATGAATGTCATAGTCTAACTGATCTACAAGCATCTCTTTATCAGACATCTCCCCAATACAAATATAAGAATGAGTGGATCCAGGATCAATCAAAGCATGCATTTTAGAATCAAAGAAAGAAACAGTACCCACAATAACCTCAGGTGCATCCTGATCCTCACGAGCTTTCAAAGCATAAGCTCGAGCCAAAGCAGAAGGTATAGCAGGTCAATCAATAGTTTCTAAATGAGTACTTGAATTAGGTATGATCTGACTAGATCCTCTATGACTTCTACCTCATCCTCTGTTTCCAATGGGTGCAGGAGAGGCCTTCTTACTAGCTTGTGATATCTGGGACTGTCTCATAGGGCAATTGGCTATCAGATGCTCAGTATTGCCATATCGAAAACATGCACCTGTAGCCTTCCAACAAGTACCCCGATGATATTTGGAGCAATGAGGACACTTTGAAATACCATAAACTTCGCCTACAGAGAAACCTTACCAGAAGTAGTCAATGAGGGAAAGTGTTTTGGCCTTCCCCTAACTATAGATCTCTAAGTAAATTCAGGTGTAGAGGAAACACCTTCATGACTTCGCTTGCTCGAGGACTGACCTCCTCTAGCAAAGCCCCTTCGCTAAGCCCTTTCTCTCTTCACCATCTCTTGCTTCTCTATTTTAATAGCAGCTTGCACCAGCTGATGATAACTCACTTACTGTAAGAGAGTGAATGTTGCCAGATGTTCTTTGATCGAGTCATTCAAACCATCCTCAAACTGATGACACCGAAACTCCTCAGTAAGTATAGGTTCAGGTGAATACTTGCTGAGTCGATCAAACTCTCTATCGTACTCAACAACAGGCAGGTTTCTCTACTTTATGTTCAGAAACTACTTCCACTTCTCCTTTCTATAAGCTTCTGTCACATAGTTTGATTTAAAATCTTAGGAAAAGAAATCCCAAGTTAAAAGCTTCGATAACTGAGGATTCATTAAAACAAACTTCCATCATTCATTGACTGCTCCCTGAAGAAAAGAGACATCACAGTACACCATTTGATCTAGTGAGCAACTAATTTCATCTAACACCCTCTTTCACTTTTTTTAACCAAAATTTTGCCTTTTTAGACTCCTCCAAAGATATTCCAGTAAATTTCTCAGCTTCATACTTCCATAACCAACCAATCGGAGCTTTGGGTGCTATCATACGGTGTAGCAAAGTCATCATGTCTTGTGATAGCTTAGCCAAATCCTCCCCCTAAGCTGGAGGTGGTGGTGGTGGTATGTCATCTAGATTCACCCTAAAGGGTCTAGATATCGACAGACGAGACCAAGTAGGATTATTACTCTCCATAACATCATCAATAGCCTCGTGAGATCTTTCTATATTTAATTATATAACCAAAATATGGGACAAATCACAGTAGGTCAAATACAACTCTTATATCCACGTATAAGCAATAATTAAGCACTAGTTAAACCAGAATCGCCTAAACTATGCTCTGATACCAAACGATGTAACACCCATATACCCATGGGAGGATATGCAGATGCTACACAAAACAGAACCAAAATAATCCAAAACATACTAAACATTCCTTACCTGCATTTCCAGAAACTCAAGCAAACACACATTACAATCGATTAGGAGTGATTTATAAAACAAAACATAATATACATTATACATAATGAACTTATCAAAATATATGCCATATATATTAAATACATCCTGTAGTAAGGTTATTACAAGCCATTAAACAAAATACAAACTATCCCATTAAACAAAATATAAACCATCTCATAATATCATATACAACTAAAAAACAAACGTAATTATACATCTTCAAAAACAAACAACATTCTTCTTGGCCACTGTGGTTGTCTTTGTCCCAGTCTTTAAATCCTCTTATCATCACCTACATATAGACAAAACCACCGTGCTAAGCATATAGTTTATTGTGGAAAAACTCAATAAGATATAATCTGGTGACTCTTTCTAACAGTCATCTAGCATTCACATGCACTTAATCATGTCAAATCACATATAATGTTTAATTGTTCAAATTAAAGAGCAATCCCATATTATTTGCATTATAACAATATATAACATATCAGAACAGGATATACTTGTTTTAGAACAAAACTTACAAGTATCCGAACATAATACCTTAATATCAAGTCATAACTTTAAGGTATTAAAACAGAACTTAATTGTGCCAAAACAACATTTGATTATATCATAACAAAATTTAGTTGAATCAAAACTGAACTTAGCTTATATTAGAATTGAACATATATCAAAACACAAAACAAGTTAGACTGCTAATCCTTTTTAAAGAAGTGGGTAACGGGACTCCGAATAGAAGATACTCATGTTTGGTATCTGAAACAGAAGAGGTTGAAGTCTCTGAAACATAAGACACAGAAATGTCTAAAATCAGAAGACATTGGAGTGTTTGTCACAGAAGACACCTTAGTGTTTGGTTACAGAAGGCACCTTATTATCTGGTTACAGGAACAGCTGCAGACCCTTCTAGGCATACCTATTTACCCATGACTAGGACATAATAGTTTTAAAATAATCCATTTTAGATTTCAGAATCACAAGCAAATAATGTAGTTTATAGCATATGACTTTATTTCATTTTGCTCCAATTGAACTTATTCATTGACATATGATCAAACTTATCATGCCTTATAAATATAAGCATGTGCAGTAATGCATCTATAAAAGTATTAAGTCATCACACATTATGTATATTCACATAATTAGAAAGCACTTCCAATACAATCCTAATTATCAAACTCCTTGGATAATTGATGGTCCGAAATTATCACAATATCATAGTCACATGACAGCGAAATAATGCATAAGTATGAATTCATTTGCTTATGCCCAAATTGAACACATTCATTCTCATTTGAACAAACTCAATATACCTTATAAGCATAAGCATTTACATCAACATATCAATAAAACATTAAGTCATTACATAATACATATAATCACTCAAGTTCCAATTCACAAACATTTATAAATAACACATTACTCTCGTTCTTTAAATCACATTAGTATTCTTAAATAAACTTCATTCCTTTAACAACTTATAAGTTCCAAAATTAGATATGTTGTTTTCTAATAATACCATCCTTAAGTTATTACTTCAATACAAAATTCAAATCTTATTCAACCTTTAATAAAACTATTCCTTATCAAAATAGGTTCATATTCAAGCTCAATTAGGTCCATTTAAACCATTATTAAATACCTTAGCCTTATATAGTCCAAAAATTATCTAAACCAACATTTTCTACTTCCTAGGTTGCTCCCACGACTATAGGAATGAGCTTTATAAATCTCACGATCGTGGGATGAGTGAACCAAAGGTTCACTCACCCATAGCCTCCAAATTGTTTCCAAAACTTAACTTCTTTACTTCCATTCGACACACGTTCATCAAAGTCCATCAATTTCACTTCAATATTAACTTATTCATGCTTCAATACCTCATCAAATTCATTTCCAAACCAAATCAAAATTCATTCATTAAGCATCTCACAATCCATGATCTTTCAAGTATTAACATCCAAATCAAAAGCTATCAAACAAGTATCATATTCCATACCTCAATTCTTCATCAATTCAATACATATTCTATCTAATTCAAGCATCAAATAATGCATATTATAGCATGAAATCAAGTTTAGCATTCCCTTAGAAAAACTCCAAAGAAGTAAACTAACTAGTCTTCTAAGTAACCAAACACAGCTCTTGGACCAAGGTGCAAGCTTCAGCACTAGCCCAATCAATAATACAGAAAATAATAAGACTTACTTCTTGATGCAGTAACTTATAAAGATGTTAAGCGATGATGCTCCAAAATCAAGGAAAATTCCAGAAGTTGAGAGGGAGTAAAAGTTTTGGTAGTGAATGAGCAAGGAGAAGAAAGAGTTACAGCAGAAACTAGCCAATGCATAAGGTCATGCCATGTGTAAGATGACTCATCTTGCTCTAAAGACACTTGTTACATAAGGACATAAGCCAGATGTCCTTTCCCTAGCTAGCACACACATTCTTCTAAGAGGCTGCCAAATGTTACAATTTAATTAGGTCACTTATCACTCAACTAATGTTGCCAAATATCAATGCATTAACTATGGCAAATGTTGCTAACTTATAGGCTTAGTCATTTCAATTTTCATGTACTATCTTATCTTGCCACTTGACAATTTTTCCTAGTCCAAATGTACATTTTAATACCCCAATTCTCCAATGATATCAATTAATTCCAAATCATTAAATATTATCCATTAAACCAAAATTCAAGTCATATGCAATTCTCAATCATCTCAAAATTTTTAACACCTATAATACATGTATTTTCATGAACATGTAACATTCCAACTAGGGTACAATTTGGGGCCTTACTTGAGATGTCTTATAATATTCAAGATAAAGATTTTGATATAATATTCACTTTAATATAAGATTTAAATAAAGATGGAGATATACCATATTCTATTACCTATATGATCTTATTCCTTATCCAATACTCATCATACAAAATGCTTTGTAAACAAAGATATTATTAACTTTCCTTATTTTCTGAAGTTGATAGAATATACCCTCCTTATATAGCAATGTAAAAGAACTAAAAGACTATTTTTCATTAGATTTACAAAAGAAACCCTTACTAACTTCTCACAATAAATTATTACCTTAATTGTCGTATTTAGAAACTAGTGTTTCGCATAGTTAGTGATATGCTAATACCTTAGGAGGAGATAAAAGGATAAGGTCTAATTATAAAATTAAGGATGGTACAAATTATGTTCCTTGTAATATCCTAATTAATACCAAAACTGATATTCTTTTAGGAAATGACTTTCTCCAATTATTTCATAAATATTATTTGTCACCATCATTTTGGTCATTGGATCATATTTAATAGAATTAAAAATGCCCCATGCTAGATCGACCCCAATTACAATTAAACCTCATACAACCCAATATAAAAACTTCATTACAAAAGAGGATTTGAGATGAAAATTGTTATTTTTGGCATGGAGGTAAGATTTAAAAAGGGATTTCAAACTAATATCAGAAAAAGGAATTTTTCTTCTTTAATGATATCCCCAACTAAAAAGACACCGTTGGCTATTAAAATTTTTGTAAAAGTGAAGACAAGAATGATCGAAAGAGATAAGATAAGATCTAGTCCTAAAATAGAGAAAACCATTGTCAAAAATCCATCATAAAATCAACACAAAAATCCATAAGAAAATCTACACAAATATCAATCATGAGAAGAAATAAAAGAGCTTATCATATTTAAGCTGCTTACAATATCAAAGATTAAAGAGATCTAAAACAAATCTTCATCCTCTAATTTATCACTATTTGTTATAATGTTAATAACCTTTTCAAAAAGAGATGTAATTATCTCATTATAGATTCTACATAATCTAAATATATTCGAGATAATCCATATATAATTTTACAGAAAATAAGAAGTCATTATATAATTATATGCAGACCAATTTCAAATATCTAAATTAAGGCCCAAACTAAATGGCTTATCAGCCATTTTTTGGCGGATTGAAAGGTGTTAATTGCTTGACTATATCAAATACTGATAATTATGTTTGGCAATTAATTGATTAGGTTGACGAATTAAACTCAATTTGTTGATTTTGAAAACGCTATTATGAGAAACGTTTTCCTCCAATGGATGAGAAATTAAGGGACTAAAAAAACATTATATCCAAAAGTTATTATCAATTATAGATGGAGATAAAGATAAAGATAGATAGAGTTAGAGACACAAATATAAATTTGAATTAATTTATACAAATTTTAAAAAGTTGGTCATTAAATTAATATTTAAAATATTTAATATTAAATTAAATTTTCCAAAAATTAAATATTTTAAATTTGTTATCTCTAATTATATTACATTAGTTACTTTTGTTGAGATTTGTTATTTGGGTTCCCTTTTATATCAATATTTGTATGTGATATTATTATCACTTGTATATTGTGTTTAATTTAATTCAATGTATTCTAAAATTAATAAATTGAAATTAAATTAATTATTTTTATCTAAGTTTAAATTTTAAGAGATTAATATAAACAATTTTCACATTAATTTTTAATTTAATATATTAAAAATATAGTTTCAATTTTAAAATTTTAAAAATTAAAATTAAAATAACAAAAAATTATATTTCCTTAAATTAGAAATTAAATCGAGATCATTTTTACAAACCCATTTTCATATTAAGTTCGTTGGTGCTGCATTTAAGGAAAAACTCCTGTTGTGATCCGACCTTCTTAAGCTTATTTTTAATAGCATTTTAGTGATCTCTCAAGTTCTTCAGTTGGCCCTTCATGGTGCAAATACAATAGGATATCAAGAAGTTTTTAATTAAGCCCATTCATCATTGAGAAGTTATATTAAGAGCAATGTTAAAATAATGTTCCATAACGGCCAGTACTGACTAGAAAATGGAACGGTATCTAAAGATTTGGTACCGGGCTATATCAAGTGTTTTCGTTTGGTATAGGCCAGAATTGGCTGGTATTCAAAATATAGGCCATATGCTGGTCGGTACCTTAAGTTTTAAGAAATTGAGGGACTATTTAGCAAAATCCTAAATTTTTTTATGAAAACCCCTTACCCTTGACGCATGACACTCTCCTCAACTACTTTGATTTTTTTCGCTCTCTCTTAGACTCACCTCCATTCTCTCTCTATCTCACACTCTTGTCTCCGTTATCTCTCTCTCATTCTCCTCTCTATCTCTGACGGTGCTTCTCCCTCTCCGATGATAAGACAACCATGAACCACCGCACCACATGACTATCATCTTCCTCTTCCACACGAACCCGCCACCATCGAGCCTCATCCCAACCTTCATCAGGCTTCAGCCCTCCTCCACGAGGACCACCACCTCACCACGCCACCACTGAACGTCCTCCACGCCTCTATCATCAACTACTCTCCTCCTGTTCTCCATACATTCTAGCTGCCAGATCTATAATAATACTAGATCTAAACCTAACCCGACCCGAAAAACAATTGTGAATTTTTTTGGATGTGTTTTCACTTTTCAATTGATTTTTTATGCTTAAATGCATTTGTGATTATGAATGGGTTGGAAGTTTGAATGGATTTGTGATTTGTCGTTAGTTAGATAATGGATTAAAGCTGAATGAAATGAGTTTGGCTCATTGTTGTTGTTTGGTTGATTTATCTTAAATTTTTTATCATTGAAAACTTGAAATGCACGACATAGATTATGCATGATGTAAAAGTTAGAAAGTTTGAACTTAAATTAAAACCTTAAAATCGAGAATGTAAAGAATTTAAAGTAAATAATTAATCGACATATTCTCAAAATTATTGAAATGGTATTTGGATATTAGGTAAATAATTAATTGAGTATAATAATAATTCGGTTGTGGTCTTGTGGAAGAGCCGAAGAGGAGGTTTTGTATTTGTAATTATTGTATAGAAAATTAGCAAAAAGTTTAAAATCTATATTTTTAAGTTATCTTTAATCTTTATCCCAAAATTAGTCCATCTCATCAAGTCTCTTGCATATTCACCTTTATTTATCCTAAAAACAGTCAATCCCATCCCATAGTCTTTACATATTCAAAATCTCATTTCTTATTATTCCATTTTTATCTCATTTATAGTACCTTGGCATTCTATCTTTGAATAAGTATGAAAGTTTCTTAGTTCATTTTAACAAAAAAAAAATACTCAACTTGTGCACTCCATTTCAAGATATTTATTAAAGGTAAGGATTTATGAAGATATGTCAATGGCAATAATCATATTCCTGAAAAAACAAGAATAAAGATGAACATTCTAAGTGAAGTTAAGGATATTTAAGTCATAAGTTGAATTTTTGGATTCGTTGAGCCATCATCTTAAGTCTTTGAACCTTCAAGACTACAAAGCATAACGTTGTACTTCAATTTTAAATTTAGCATGAATTTACTATTCTTTAATAGGAAAGACTTTCTATTTTTGAATTTTACTCTATTTTTATTAATCTTTACTTTTTTAGGCTTAATATAAAGAGTTAAAGACATTATTTTTGCAGCATTGCCTCCTGGAAGACTTAGCACTGCTAATTTTGTAAATAAATGGAAGGAAGTTCATGAAACTACTAAATGATTAATTTCTTACAAAACTAATATGTTCATTTATTGTTACAAATAAAAGGAAGGAAGTTCAAGTACTCTTGATCAAACTACTTTAGGAAGATATAATGATTCAATTTGGACTCATGTTACATTGGTCCTAGGTATGAAGATTCATAAAATTTTCTTGTTTTGTAACAAGTATTTGAAAGATGGAGGAATCACCTTATTAAAGAAGCATTTAGCTAAGGTTAAAGGAGATGTAGAACCTTTAAAAAAGTAAGTCATGATATGAAGTGGAAAATGAAAACATTGCTTAAAGAATATCAACATGAGAAAAATAGAAGGGAAATGTTAAATTTTGAAATTAGTAGTAGAAGTTCGTTTGCTGGTTTTTTTGGTGATTGTGAAAATGTTAAAGGTGGTAGTGGTACTAGTACTAGTACTAGTCGTGTTTCATCCTAGGGCCAGAAAGAAGTGACTGTTACACCTGGACCTGATGTGAGGAAAAGAAGAAGGCAAATGACTAGTTTTTTTTTTGAACCACGAACAACTCCTAAAGCCCAACCTTCAATTCGTAGTGCAATGCAATCAAGAGATAGGGCTCACAATGTTGATATGGCAGTAGCTAAATGGTGGTATGATACAGGTTCATCATTAAATGCTTATCAGTCTTATTATTATTAACCTATGGTGGATGCAATAGCTTTTTACGATCCGGGATACAAAGCTCCTTCGATTGATGAATTAGGAGGTAAACATTTGAGCTTTTTAATTTATGAAATTAGAAGTTATTTGGCAGAAAGAATAGTGAATTAGGCTACTTTTGGGTGTTCAATCTTATATGATGGTTGGGCAAATGGGATTCAAGATCTTATTATTAATTTTTTAGTTTATTCTACAAATGACTCAATGTTTTTGAAGTCTATTGATGCATCTGGCCTGATTAGAAATACTGATACTTTGTTTAAGATATTTGATGAAGTTGTGAATGAAGTAGGGTTTGAAAATATTATTCAGTTCATTACTGATAATGATGCTACTTATAAAGTGGCAGGAAGAAGGTTACAAGATAAGTATAATTCTTTATTTTTTGGACTCCTTGTGCTGCACATTGCATTGACTTAATGTTGGAGAATATAGGGGATCCTAGGAATTTTCTAATTATTGATGAGACTATGCAGAAACTTAAAAAGGTGACCAAGTTCATCTATAATTGTGCATGGGTGTTGAATTTAACGAGAAAGGAATTTACCAATAGTAGGAATTTATGTTGTACTGATGTGACAAGATTTGCAACAAATTTCTTATCACTTCAATCTTTTGTTATGATGAAGAAAAAGTTAAGACAAATATTTACAAGTGATAAATGAGTTGCATCTCAGCATGCTAGGTCTAATGTTGGAGTGGGGATTTCCAGAATTATACTATAAGATAGAGAATTTTAGTCTCAATGCCAATTTGTTATTATGTTTGTGAGCCTTTGGTAAAGGTGCTTCACTTAGCTGATAGTGAAGTAAAGGCAACAATGAGATATTTTTATGATGCTATGGAAAGGGTTAAGAAAGCAATGTCAATATGAAATATAGGTCTTGTTGGGACCCGATCTCGAAACCGAACCCCAACCGAAAAACGAGAACGAAAACGAAACAAAATCGAACGAACGGAATGGAAATCATAAAGCTGAAGCAAAATCATAAGCGAAAGCGAAGAATGGTATTTACAACACGAAAGCAAATCCAATCTTAAAGCGAAAGAATTGGAAGCAAATCAAAACGAAGCAAACATCGGATCAAAATCGAATCGA
>JANVCQ010000057.1:66928-84658 GCA_025531925.1 Erythroxylum plowmanianum | reverse complement strand
TTGCCGTTCTTTCAAGATCGCTTGTCGTTCTTGTTTCTCTTTTCGTCCAATCAAACGACATTGATTAAACTCCTGAATGGAGTCTAAACGTTCTTGTTCCATTCTTAACTTCCGTTCTGCGTCATTTTTGCTAAATTATGTTTCGACAAAAATTTTACTTTAATAAAAAAATTGTAGAAAAATTAATTAAAGACAAATTTAGTGGAACAAAATTTCTATCTTGAAAAATTTGTAGAGTAATTACTTTTAGTTCATTATTTCTTAATTAAACACAAGTTTAAAGAATTAACACTCTACCTAAGCTTTGTGTCCTTTAATGTCAGAGATATATAAATAGACCATCTCCTCCATGTCATATATTTATTATTTTCTTGAGGAAAGTGAAACAAAATTTTAAAAGAAGAATGAGGAAGAAGATAATCCATATTAGTGTGCTAAATCATTTTAGCTTCTTTATATTTAGTATGTACTTTATTTTAATACTTGAGAATTCTACCAAAAATAGACATAAGTAGTATCATACCTTATTATGTTCAAGGTCATGCATATGTAGAAGAAAACACCAATAGTTATTTATTTCCAATAAGTAACAACTTCACTTTTATAATTTAATATCATGACTAAGTACAAACAATTCCATAGCTTAATAGAAAAAATACCATTACTTAAGTGCAAACAATTAAATGGGTCAATTAAAACCAAACAAACACTTAGTACATATAATACTATCCTAATATACAAAAATACCATCAGTGGTTAGGAAATTGAAATACTCCAAGTGTTTGCTCTCATTTCTTTCTCTTTAAAATTAAAGATGAATTAAGCGGAACAAAATTTCTATTTTGAAAATTTTTTGAAATAGCTACTTTTGGTTCACTATTTCTTAATTACAAGAGCTTAAAGAATTGACATTTTATCTTAACGGACTATTGAGTTTTTGAAACCAAAATGATTAAAAGAAGTAAACTAATTAAATAACCTTTTAACATAGGAAAATCTCTAGTGTCAATTATTGATGACAACAGAGATAAAAAAACATAAAGAATGTTGAAATTGGTGAAATCAAATATGTCAATTATGATATAAAGAAAGAAGTTGTTCCCTCCATTTTGACATTCTTTTTTCTTGTTTCCTCCACTTCCGCAAAAAGATGTTCATGTAGTTATTGAAACTTGTTAGTGGAAAGTAACACTTTTTTTAAACCTAAATTTACAATAATTTGTTTGTGTATTTCAATATTACCATCTGGTATAAGGTATTGTTTATCTATTATCTAATGAGCAAGGAAGTGAGTGATATATTCATATACCATCTCCATGTCATTTATTTATTATTTTCCTAAGGAGAGTGAAACAAAATTACAAAAAAGAATAAAGAAGAAGATTAGCCATGTTAGTGCGTTGAATCATTTTGGCTTCTTTATATTAGTATGCGAGTATTCTACCAGAAAATAACATAAGCAATATCATAACTCATTACATTCTAGGACATGTATATATATGTAAAAAAAGATACCAAAGGTTGTTTATTTCTAATAATCAATAGTTTCACTTTTATAAGAAAATATAATAACTAAATACAAACAATTATATGGCTCAATTGAAACCATATCAATACTCAAGTACAAACAATTAAATGGATCAAAAAAATCATACAATACTTAATACGTGTAATACCATCCTAATGTACAAAAACACCATCAGTGGTTAAAGATTTGAATTACACCAAGTATTTGCTCTCATTTCTTTCCACTTAAATCTCCCACTTACTCTCATAAACTTTAAATTGATCTTCATAAACCTGCATAGGTGACAATGGAGAAATAGTAGTTAATTGTCATTCATGGAAAAGGAATACTTGTTCTTATACTAATCATGTATAGCTCTTCTATCAAATTGTCAAGGGAGCCTTTAAAAAACATGTCTCACTTACATGAAAACCACATCATAGTACGACTTTTCCTTATACATCCTAATTAAGAAAGAAATCATCACTTATTTTGTTACCTACACCTTTTAACTCTTGTTCAACCATTGTATGTTCTATAGGTTAGGGCATCTTGTGATTGACATCTTTAATTTCTCCACCAACTCCATATTAGCCACATTAGAACAACTCTTTCTATTTATGATCATATTACACACCTGATCCTTGATAAAATCTAATATGGAAAAGGATTTTTCTTTTCTCACTAGCTTCATCCTTTATTACATGTATGCTTAATGCCCTCTTAGTGACCAATAGCATTCCCTCTTTAAGTCTATAATAACGTACTATTACTAATACCCTCCAATCTAGTCATATCACCCTCTACTTTTTCTTCGTTCATAGATACATACTCTTCATCCTCTCTTATTATCATCTCCCTCTTGTTAGAACATTGTGAAGCTATAAGTCTTCCCTCCAAACACTTCGTATTTTGACTTTAGAGCTTTATCTTCCTCTTTACTCCCTAAGTTGCTCTATGATGAGGAACCTACACTAGAAATACTAAAATGGTTATCATGCCTCCTTTTGAGTTTCCTCTCCACCTTCATGGATATGTTCATTGTATCATCTAGTTCATATAGTAGTGTAGCTCTACGATATTAGTAATTTCTAGGTTTAACCCATAAATAGATCGAGCCATTGTCGCTTCTCATTCTTCCTCCATATTTTTCTTAATTATGGCAATCTAAATCTCCTTGTAGTACTCTTCTACACTCTTGGACCCTTGAGTTAACGTTTGCAAGTTTTGGTAAAGCTACCTATAATAGGAACTTGGTATAAAGCACAATTTATTTTGTCTCAATTTCTAACAAACAATGCTCGTTTTCTCCTTTTAGTGAGAATTTTTTGATCCCATTAATCTACAACATAGTCACTAGCTTTATAGAATCTGGTTTAACCTTCTTCTATTCTTAAAAAATATAACAATAAAAACTAGTTATAAATACGTCTCCACTTTAAGTAGGTATCGGGATCTATCTTCCTTACAAAAGATAAAAATGTCATCTTCATACTATCCACATTATTATCTGCCTTTTCTTTATACTCACTTTCATATCCTCCACTAATCACATCCCCTCCTTATCTCCCCATTCTTCCTCCTCTTCCTCTTTTACCACCCCTTAGGTTTAGTTCTCCCAAATAGTTGGTAACACCTTCAATTCTATTTCTCGCCTTGGTCACTAATCCTAATATTTAGAGATGGGTTATACTATATTCCAACTATGACACTCATATTGGCCTTGGATGATCTTCATGAATGACTTGCATTCTACTCTCACTATTTCCTCCTCATTTACTTCTTTATCTTTGGATAAGCTTTTGTTTCAGGTTTAAGTTATATTGTGCCTACATAAAAAAGTTACTAGCAAAAACACTCTTCCACGTATTTTTATCAAAGTTTCCCTCGTCTCATAACCTAAACTATTGAGTAAAGGTTCTTTGCAAACTAGATAATCTAAATCAAGCAGGCTAGTTTAAATCTTCCTTCTTTTGTCAAATACTTCTAAAGAAATAACTAGACAAAAAGAAAACAAAGAAATAAAACTGGAAGCCTATAAACAAGAAAAGTAAAAAAATATAGAAATTTGTGCCATATAGAATCCATTTAGACTCAATATAAAGAATAGAAGAAGACAAATTAAATGCAATAAGATTAAGAACAATTACAAAAATAATATATTTTTGGCAATAGAATACCTTGTCTTTGTTGGAATAGAAATAATCTTTTCTTACAATGAGTGGTGCAATTATTATCCCTTTTATATTTGCTTTAGTTAAAACTTTATATCACTTTCTTTATAAAACTTTGTTGCGCTTTTTTTATAGACTTGAAAACTAAAGAAATAAGGAATAAGAACTTAAGAACAATTTATTCTTAATAAATCTTAAAATAAGAAAAATACAAAAATTGAATGTATGATGAAAGGACACAAGAATATTGAAAATACAAACTACAATACCAATAAAAAATTTGAATATAAAATTGTGTACTGATACTAAATTCTGATAGCAATTTCATCAATAGAAATTGAGAGATTTGATATCAATATGATAGGACCAATAACCATTCTATAAAAAATAGACTAATATAAGAAATCAAACATAAAACTAAATAAAAAGAAGGATATGAATCACTACACTCTATAAAAGAAAGGACTGAGAGTGACAAATTATATGGATGATTGTCACTAGTGAGCTAGAAAAGATAAATAGTTAAAAAAGAACCTAGCACAAGAGTATCGTTAAGAATAAGGATATAGAAAACTCTTCAAAGGTTTTTGATTCAATAATAATAATGATAAGCATAATTACAATCATTAGGTAGCCTTATATAGGCGCAAAAACATAAAACATAAAAACCCTAAGATTAAAGTTCTAAAAAAAATAAAAACTTGAAATAATAAAATCATCACTAATTAAAATACAAGTTGGTGCACCAGTTTACTTTTGATTTTGGTGTTGGTTATATCCTATAACCCCTTTTTCAAAGTTTGCTCCCTCTTTTTGTCGCTTGACTTGAACCTTTCGTGAGTCCTATAAGCCCTTATTCATACCTACCCTTTATAGAAGTTTGTGTAGCTTGAATTGGTACTTAATTCCCATCAAAAGGGTTGTTTCCTTAGTAATATGATTTAGTTTAAGGAATACAAGGGGAGTATGATTAAGGAGATTTTTTAAGTGTTCTTTGTTCTATTTGATGAGGATTCCTCTATCTCTATAATATTTTGGTATTCTTTATTCCTTCCTGAAGTAGGGATGGCATTTGGGTTCAAACCTGACCCGAGGTCAATAGGCCAGGCTAGGGTTGATTGAGTCTTAGGCCAAAAAATCCCAATTTTATCTGTCCTTAGGCTTAAACTATTGAGCATGAGCCCAACAAACTATAAAATCAAAATGAAATCATTTTCTTTTAGAAGAAAAATGACATCGATTTAAGGTAAGTTGTTTCATTCTATACTACGAGTAAAATGACGTCATTTTAATCTAAGTTGACATTTCCCTCTGCCCTTTCCTCTATCTTGCTTCCCTAGATCCCAGTTGCCCTATGCCTTGCCTTCTTCACTTTCTCACTTACTCTCTCTCTCTCTCTCTCTGTGACCAGATTTCACTTAACTATTGTCACCCCTTCGCCATGCCACCCTTTTGCACTCCCTTCAGCTACCCTTTTGCCACATCACCCTTTTGCACTCCAATTGTGTCTTTTTTTGCTTCTTCACCACCCACACACTAAGGTGAAGTACTTGAATTTTTTGATTGAAGATTGAATTTGTGAAATACTGAAATTTCTAGGATTGCTGCAGTATGGGGGTGTTTTTGAAGACTTACATGGTCACATGTAAGGGTGGGTATGTGACCATGTAAGTGATTATGAGTTTCGAGACCTTACATAGTCATATGCATGCCCATATATGTGATCGTGTAAGTGCTTATGAGTTTCGATAACTTAAATGGTCATATACACACCTATGTATGTGACTATAATGACATACATGATCACATGCACATTTGTATATGTAATCATGTAAGTACGGACAAAATTTACAACGACTTACAAGTCTACAAAAACATATACATGCTCATGTGTTGTGTGACATAATGCCCGTGTATGTAGCCCTGTAAGTCATTGATAATTGATAAACATTAAATCTATGATCACGATTTATGTTCTATTATTCTCTCCCATGTTTATAAATTATCAATCATAATTATGGATAACATATAAATTTATATTTTGATTGTTTAAAATGGATAAGCATATTCCTTTAGTAGAGAATTATAATCCAATAACGAAGATAAAAGTGGAAACTTCTAATTCCACACCAAGTGAAGATAGGAGTCCAGGTCAATTAAAAAGTGAAGTTTGGAATCATTTCAATAAGACTAGATCAACGGATGAAATAGAAAAGGCTAAATATAAGTATTGTCAGAAGATGTTGGTTTAGAGTTTAAAAGGTAGAACCTCTCATTTAAAAGGACATATGGATTTGTGTAGTAGAAAAAAGATCGTATTAAAAGTTTAAACATTTGTAACTGCTAACCTTATGAGAGGAAAGAATGAAATATTACTGCTAAACTTTTGAGATGACATATACTCTCTAATGTTGTTATCATTTACTTTTTCATTGTATCATAATTGATTTTGGTCATATTTGTACATGGCAGGTTCATTTATATGCTAACATCAGATATAAGCGAAAGGTTAGTAATCTTGTTGGAAGATTATTTGATAAATTGTAATATCGATATAAAATTGTCCACCATAAAAGAAGATAATTGTAGCACTAATAATGTCATGATTGAAAACTTAAAGCATAACATACAGGATGTGAGTTTGTCGGTTGGTGGAAGGTTATTCTATATGCTTTGCTTTACGTATATTCTAAATTTGATTGTGAAGCATAGATTAGATATAATAAAGGAAGCAATATATTTGATTTAGAATAGCGTAGTATATTGAAGTACAACACCTAAAAGAGTTGGAAATTTTGAAGAAATGCCATGATAACTATGTATTTCAAGTATGAAGATGTTAGCTTTGGATTGTCCAACAAGATGGAACACACTCTTTAAGATGTTGGAGTTGGCAATCCAATATGTTGATGTGTTTACCAGACTGAGGCAAAGAGATTCTTAGTACACTTATATGCCTACAAAAGACTAATAAGAGTTGGCTAGAGAACTTTGTGCAAAGTTGGAATTATTTTATATTGTGACTAAATTGTTCTTAGAAACAAAATACCCAACTTCGCACTGTTGCTTCAGCACTATGTGTGAGATAAAGAAAGCTTTATCTGATTAGATGTTTGATTCCAATGGTGTTATTTGGGTTATGGTAGAATAAAAGATAGATAAAATGAATTCTTATTCGTATATGGTTGGACATACTATTACAATCTTATGTATGCTAGACCTAAAATACAAAACGGAGGGGGTTAGTTTTATATATAATGTGTTATATGGTAATCAAGCTTATAAGCATGTAGATGTCATTAAACAATTATGGTATAATTTGTTTAATGATTATCAACTCAGAATGGACAAAATTCAAGATTGAGATTATAGTAGTTCAAGTTGTTAGCTCCAACTTTAATCTTAGGTTCAGGCTAATATTTGAAGAGTAATTTGTTACTTTCATTTACAAAATTCATGCAAGAAAAAAGGGATATGACTTTGTACAATATGATGGAGTTAGATAAATATTTGACAGAAGATTGTGTGCCAGAAGTTAAAGGTTATAGTTCGATGTATTATTATGGTGGAAGAGTTGTAGAAATAATTTTTCGATCATGCAAGTAATTGCACATGATTTATTAGCAATTCCATCGTCTACTATTGCTTCGAATTCTACTTTTAGTACTAGTAATTGGGTTATTAGTCCTCATCATGCACTAATTGAATGTTTGACTCTAATGAGATTATTCGGGTTATGGTAGAACAAATGATGGAAAAAGTTGAATTCTTATTGGTATGTGGTTAGACATACTATTTTAGTCTCACTCTGTTAGACCCAAGACATAAAATGGAGGGGGTTAATTTTATATTTAATGTGTTGTATGGTGATCAAGCTCAAGAGCATGTAGATGTCATTAAATAATTTTTATATGATTTATTTACTGATTATCAACTTATAATGGATGAAATTCAGGATCGGGATCGTAGTAGTTTAAGCTATTCATTTTTTACTTCAATTTGAAGTTCATGCTCATTTTCTAAGAGCAGCTTATTACTTTAACTCACAAAATTCATTAAAGAAAAAAGGGCCTTCGTACAGTATGATAAAGTTAGATAAACATTTGACAGAAGATTGTATGACTAAAGTTAAAAGTATACAGTTTTATTTATTTTAATGGTGGAAGAGCTGGGGAAATAATTTTTAATCATATAAGTAATGGCATGAGACCTATTAGCAATTTCATCATTTACTGTTGCTTCAGAGTTTACTTTTAGCATCGGTGGTAGGGTTATTTGTCCTCATCATGCTCGACTTCATCCCATTTCTGTGAAAGCCCTTATGTCTACCCAAAGTTGGTTAAATGATGAAGATATTGAGGGTAAACTCTTTTCTTTTTGATATATCAATTTTGTATATTTTTATATTATCTTATCTTATATTATTTTTTAATTTGCATATTAATACAACCACATGTTCTAATTTGGAGGTGACTAATCATACACATACTCATACTCATCAATCAAGTAGATATTATTTTGATAAAATATTAGATGATGAAGGTATATTTAATTATTTATATGCTTAATATTTCTTTAATTTTAATATTACAGTACTAAATATAATGTTTCTATATGCAAAAGAAATGATGCAAACTATTGACAATTTTAACTACAACGATTAGCTGCTATCTCGAGTCTACACTCTCCATTCTCAGTCTCTCACTGTCCTAGACTCCCAGTCCAGAACATTATTTCATGATTTTATCTTAAATTTTTGTAAACTATATCATTTTAAAATTTTGGAATATCATTTTTGTAAATTATGTCATCAATTAATTAATTTTGTTCTTATCATCAATTAATTGAATTGATCACTTGAATTATAATTTTTTCTTTCACTTTGCATAATTATATCCTTCTTCATTAATGGACTTGGTTTCATCTTATTCATTTTATCAATATATGTACGTTTTATATATTCATTCATTATAAAATCTCAATTTTTATTAATCAATTAAAATTTATAATTTCAACTAATTAAATTGATAACTTTAATTATAATTTTTCTTTCATTTCAATTTCATTTTTTCAATATATGAACATTTTACATATTCATTTATTATAAAATCTCAATTTTTATTAATCAATTGACATTCGTAACTTCAATTAATTGAATTGATCACTTAATTTATAATCTTTTTCTTTCATTTCTTATAATCATATCCTCCCTTATTAATGAATTTTATTTTATTTTATTCATTTTATCAATATATGCATGCTTTATGCATTTATTCATTATAAAATTTTAATTTTTATTAATCAATTAAAATTTGTAACTTTAGTTAATTGAATTTCTTATATTATATTTTTAATTAAATAAATTTCTATTAAAATTTAAAGAATTAAAAATTTCGCCACCTCAAGCCCAATCAAGCTTTAGGCTTAATAAGCTTGATCGGGCTAGGGCATTAGGCTTGACCCATATGATCGTCAAGTTGGGCTTGGGCTAGGAGGCCTGATTAGGCCATGGTTGAGCTTGTATCCAAGTCCTAGGCTCAACCTCTGGCCCGAACCCAACTCAACCCATTGCCATCCTTGCTCTGATCAGTCCTTTGATTTAATAACTGATTTGCTTGAGATTTGAATCACTATTGGAAGAGATTGTGATGGAATGGAGAGCAGCAGTGGGCTACTCAGCTGTATGACGTTATTAAATTATAAGTAGATTGTGGTAGTATTTGTTTTTTCTCATGTTGAGAAGGCACTTGAAATCATCTATGTAATTTGGATCCTTGTAGTAGGTTGTTAAGATGCAAGATTAAGAGTTTAAAGAGCGGGTGCTATGAGGATTTTCCATTGCTTTCCTTTTACCTACAAGATAGAAAATTATTAGAAAAAGGGGGTGAGGGAGGGGAAAGTGAGGAGTCAAAGGTTCCAGTTTTAAAGTAATTGGGCATTAAGGTTGAGGTTGTTTGAGTTAACTACATAACGTCCCTAATTTGAGAGAGAATATTAAAGAGGAGGTTATGAAGAGGCGAAGGAGAATTTTTAAAGGCTCTTTTTATTTCTCTTATACCATAATTGAGTGGACTCAAACATTAAAATGGTTTTAAAGAAGAGAGAGAAAGAGGAGTTAAAGGAGGAGAGATGGAAAAATCATGAGAGTGTATCTATAAAAGTTGAGTTATTTAAAATACAAGAGTTAAAAAACAATAATTTTAAAAATATTTATTTTTTATTGAATTTATCCAGTATATTGAAATTCGTTTCGTACCGGCTGGTACGTAACATACTGAACGAAAACCAGTACTAGGCAAGGGGTCTGTTTTGGGAGTAAATACAGTCAATATTGACCTTTTTCGCTTGGTACTGACCAGTACTGCTAGTATTCAAAATATCGGCTAGTGCGTAAGTTTTACAAAATTGGAGGACTAAGTTGTAAAAAATAATTTTAACCCCCCTTCCCACTCCCACGCTCAACGATACTCTTCTTTCTTTCTCTCCACAATTATTTTCTCTCGCATCTCACTCACTCTCTCTCATTCAAACTCCGACAACCCTCCTTCTCCGTCGATGTCACAACACCACCATCGATGCCCACCACCGGCGACCCTCCCTAGTCCCTCCCTTTGCTCTCTCCTTCTCCTACTTTTTTATTTCCATCTCACAAACTCACACATCTCACTCTCTTTCTCTCGACCACCACACCTACAGTCTACCACCACCACCGATGCCACCAGAGCACCACCAACGCCCCACCAACCCACCCACCACTCTTAGAATCTTGGGTCTCCTCCTCCACATCAAATTAGATCCAAATCTATTTTTGAACTAGCCTGACCCGTTGAAATTGTTGTTGAATTCTAAAATAATTGGGTGTGTGTTTATGACTTTATGTATTTTTGTGAATTGTGAATGGAATTTTTGGTGTATTTTGCAAATTGTGAATGGAATTGTTGGTGTATTTTGTGAATTGGGAATGAAACTTGTTAATTTGTTGTTGTGTATTTGCGTTGCTTCTTGTGTGAAGTGGAACTAGGAAATGGAAATTGATACGTTGAAGTTGTTTGCTTTCATTCACGGAAATTGGAAAGATCAAATTATTTAATTCAGTTGGACATAATTTTTTTAAATTGGCATGCTATGTAATGTGGCATATTGAAATTTATATCTTATCTTATATTTATAAGACAATTACATCTTTATTTATACGAGATTAAAAATTAAAATATTTAATATAATTACTTTTACAATTAAGATATAAAATTTACCATTGTAAATATTAGAATTAAACTTAATAAAAAGTTAGAATCTAAACAAATTTTAGTAAAATATGAATAGCATCGACTTTGTTTATTGCCTAATAAAATTATAAGTTTACAAAAAAGCAAGCGTTATATGCATTGAGTAACACATTTTAATTATGATTAAACAATTTTTTTAATAACTCTTTCTAATACTTTAGAGTTACTAGAAGGAAGGCAAAAATGTGTGAGTACACCAAGATTACACAGATTAAATATATGGTTTGACTTTTAATTATTAGCTTGTCAAATATTTTAATTATGATTAAACAATTTTTTTAATAACTCTTTCTTAGACTTTAGAGTTATTGGTAGGAAGGCAAAAATGTCTGAGTTTACCAAGATTAGACATATTAAATCTATAGTTTGACTTTCAATTGTTATCTTGTTAAATACTTTAAATTACATAATTAATGTATTAACTATATAATTGTTACAAGTTTATTAGAAGTATTGACTATTGACTGCAAATTTCGAAACTTTTGGAAATGAAAATTATTTATGTATGTTTTGTAATGATTGAATTAAAATTGTTAAATATTATTGGAAATGGAAATTGTTTATGTATGTTTTGTGATTGTTGGAAATAGAAATTGTTAGAAATGAAAATTATTTATGTATGTTTTGTAATTGTTAGAAATGGAAATTGTTTTATGTATGTTATGTGATTATTAGAAATGGAAATTATTAAAAATGCTAGAAATAGAAATTGTTTATGTATTTTTTTGTGATTGTTAAAAATGGAAATTATTTTATGTATGTTCTATGATTATTGGAAATGGAAATTGTTGAAAATTGTTAGAAATGAAAATTTTTTATCTATGTTTTGTGATTGTTGAAAATAGAAATTATTTTATATATGTTTAGTGATTATTGGAAATGGAATTTTTTGAAATTTGTTGGAAATAGAAATTGTTTATTATGTTTTGTGATTATTGGAAATGGAAATTGTTTTATGTATATTTTGTGATTATTGAAAATAAAAATTGTTAGAAATGGAAATTGTTTATGTATGTTTTGTGATTGTTGGAAATGAAAATTGTTTTTATGTATGTTTTGTGATTATTAGAAATGGAAATTATTGAAAATTATTAAAATAGAAATTGTTTATGTATGTTTTGTGGTTGGTGGAAATGGAAATTGTTTTATGTATGTTTTGTGATTATTGGAAATAGAAATTGTTTATGTATATTTTGTGATTATTAGAAAAGGAAATTATTGAAATTTGTTGGAAATGAAAATTGTTTATGTATGCTTTGTGATTATTGGAAGTGGAAATTGTTTATGTATGTTTTTTTATTATTGGAAATGGAAAATGTTGAAAATTGTTAGAAATGGAAATTGTTTATGTATGTTTTGTGATCGTTGAAAATACAAATTGTTTTATGTATGTTTTGTGATTATTAGAAATGAAAATTGTTGAAAATAGTTGAAATGGAAATTGTTTATATATGTTTTGTGATTGGTGGAAATGGAAATTGTTATGTATGTTTTGTGATTATTGGAAATAGAAATTGTTTATGTATGTTTTGTGATTGTTAGAAATGAAAATTGTTTTATGTATGTTTTGTGATTATTGGAAATAGAAATTGTTGAAAATTGTTGGAAATGGAAATTGTTTATGCATGTTTTATGATGTTTGAATTGGAAAAGTTCAAAATTGTTGGAAATAGAAATTGTTTATGTATTTTTTGTGATAGTGATTGTTTGAAATGGAAATTGTTTATGCATGTTTTGTGATATTTAAAACTTTGAATTGAAATTGTTAGAAATAGAATTGTTGAAAATGAAAATTGTTTATGTATGTTTTATGTAATTATGTATATTAAATAATTGAATTGTTAGTTTTTGACTTATGGTGAATTGTGTTCGATGAAATTGAATTGTGTATGATGTAATCATACAAAATGAGTTATATTATATAAGATGGACGTGTATTATGTAATGAAATTATATGCTTTTGTGATGTTTGAAATATGCATTTATTTATTTTTATTGATAAATGGAAGGAAGTTTAAGTACTCCTGATCAAACCACTTTAGGAAGATACAATGACCCAGCTTGTGCTTATTCTGCATTGGTTCTCGGTATAAGGAACCATACTATTTGCTTATTTTGTAACAAGCATTTGAAAGGTAGAGAAATCACCCGATTACAGAAGCATTTAGCTGAAGTTAAAAGAGATGTAAAGCCCTATAAAAAAGTAAGTCATGATGTGAAGTAGCAAATGAAAACATTGCTTAAAAAATATCAACATAAGAAAGATAGAAGGGAAAGGTTGAATTTTGAAATTGGTAATGAAAGTTTGTTTGTTGGTTTTCATAGTGATTGTGGAAATATTGAAGGTGGTAATGATAATGGTAGTGGTAGTGTTCCATCCCAGGCCTAGGAAGAAATGAATGTTACACCTAGACCTAATGTAAGGTAAAGAAAAAAATAGGTGACTAGTTTTTTTGCACTATGAATAACTTTTAAAGCCTAACTTTCAATTCGTAGTACAATGCAATCAAGAAATGCGGCTCACAATGTCAATATGGCAGTAGCTAGATGATGATATGATATAGGTTCATCATTCAAAGCTTCTCAATCTTATTATTATCAACTTATGGTGGATACAATAGCCTCTACGGTTCGGGGTACAAAACCCTTTCGATTGATGACTTAAGAGGTAAACTTTTGAATTACTCAGTTTCTGAAATTAAAAGTTATTTGGCAGAAAGAAGAGTGAATTGGGCTACTTTTAGGTGTCCAATCATATGTGATGGTTAAACAAATATGAGACAATAGCCTATTATTAATTTTTGGTTTATTATATAAATGGTTCAACATTTTTGAAGTCTATTGATGCATCTGGCCTTATTAGAGATACTGATATTTTGTTTTGATGAAGTTGTGAATAAAGTGGGGCCAGAAAATATTTTTCAATTCATTACGGACAATGATTTCGCTTATAAAGCGACAGGAAGAAGGTTACATAATAAGTATATTTTTTTTGGACTCCTTATGCTACATATTGCATTGACCTAATACTGAAAAATATAGAAGATTCTAGGTATTTTCCTATTATTAATAAGACTATGCTGAAAGATAAAATGGTGACCAAGTTCATCTATAATCGTGCGTGGGTGTTGAATTTAATGAGAAAAGAATTTATCAATGGTAGAACTTTGTGTCATCCTGGTGTGACAAGATTTGCAACAAATTTCATATCACTTCAGTCTTTTGTTCTGATGAAGAAAGAGTTAAGATAAATGTTTACAAGTGATAAGTGGTTTGCATCTCAGCATGTTAAGTCTAATGTTACATTAGAGGTTTGTAGTATTATATTGGAAGATAAAGAATTTGGTCTCAATGTCAATCTATTATTTGAGTTTGTGAGACTTTGGTGAGGTTGCTTTGCTTGTCTGATAGTGAAGAAAAGCCAACAATAAGTTTTTTTTTTTAATGTCATGGAAAGGGCGAAGGAAGCAATCAAGGCTAATATTAAACATAGACCTTCTTTGTACACATCGTATCTTACAATCATCAATAAGAGATGAGAAAGACAACTTTCTTCTCTGTTGTTTGTAGATGGGCCGTTTTTGAATCCTATTGTATATTTCAGACCGGTTTTTACAAAGAAAGATGAAGTTATTAAAGG
This sequence comes from Erythroxylum plowmanianum, assembly GCA_025531925.1. Classification (NCBI taxonomy): domain Eukaryota; kingdom Viridiplantae; phylum Streptophyta; class Magnoliopsida; order Malpighiales; family Erythroxylaceae; genus Erythroxylum; species Erythroxylum plowmanianum. The sequence goes on along the minus strand of JANVCQ010000057.1, from coordinate 70,051 downwards.
AATGCTATTCACTATTACAACAATTGTTGGCCATGAAATGATACAAGATATCTTAAGCTCACAAATGGAGCTTTATAAGTTATCTTTTGGGGATTTTCGAATGTCGATTGCTATTTGACAAAGAGTAGAACATTCTCCAGGTATTAGTCGTTCCCTTTTTCTTATTTGTTAAAAATTAATTATCATTTTATTTTGCTATTTTTGTTATCTTACGACTCACAGTTTCTTGGTGAGATCAATTAGGAAGTGGTGTTCCAGAATTGCAAAAGTTTGTAATTTGAATTTTAAGTTAATATGTGAGTGCAACAGGCTATTAACGGAACTAAAACGTATTTGAATTTATCCATTCTAAGAAAATAAATAAATTAGAGCATAAGAGATTCAATGACTTCATATTCATTCATTACAATTTAAGCTTCGGAAAAGGTATGTTATTATCATTATTAATTTCGATATAATTTCTTATAATTTTCTAATAATTAAAATTTATTGTTTACTAGGACTCTGAATAGCACAAGTAGTTCAATAGATCCAATTTCAATTGATAATATCAATCTTTTGACGGATTGAGTTTTTGAGGAACCAAGTTTAGTAGATGTGGATGACTTGGAAGATAATCTTGGATGGGAAAGCATTGACATGTCATTGATAAGATCTCATCTTGACTAATTACTTGATATTATATCCTTTGTTTTGAATTTATTTTTGTACTTGAATATGGAAATTAATGTTTGTTTTATTTTAGGAGATGAAAAGTAGAGATTGCATCAAATTAGGAATTTATTGATGATAATGACAAATTTTGGATAAAGTAAAGAGATTGTTGCAGTGGATAAGACTGATCACTTGAAGAGTTGGAGTTTGACTGGAAGACTTCGCCTTATCCTTATCATGAAGGAGTTTGATTTTGAATTCATTTTAGATAGACATCTTTACAAGTTAGAGTTAGATTAGGATTAGATTAGAAAACGCCATAAAATGGGCATTTCTCACAACAAAAAAGGGTTTTCTCTTCTTACATTTTTAGTAATTTTTTAGGCTTTCTTCTAATTTTGTTATTGGAGCAAAAGCTATGTGTGACTAAAATCATCGTTCTGATTCAAGGGGATTTAATACTCTAATTGTAAACTTGTGAGGTTTTGTATTTCAAACTTTTATTCACGTTTTAATTCAAGTATTTCTTATTTTGAGTTTTCATATTTCATGAATGATTGATATTCGATTAATCTGACAATTTAATTTAATATTGATTAATCTATCGCTATCTAGGAATTCAGTGATCTATAATTATCATAAAGGATTGGTACAAGTAGCAAATAAGATATTTATAAATTTCCATATTTAACTTATGATAAGCAAGAAAACTAAATTAAATAGTTACAACTATCTTGATTATTTAATTTAGGTTTAATCTTTTTCACGGAGCTTATTGCTATCATTTATTCGATATGGAATGCTATTACACCCAGTCAATAGATGATAAGTTTTGGTTTGGATGTTGGGTTGAACCAATTAATTTAGAAAAATTTGAAACTTATTACGGCTATCCTAATGTGTTTCGGACTAACTACTTGAATCGTAAAAATATTTTTTTTAGATCAATGATCAACGTTACAATTAGATGAGATCTTTCCCTTGTATCAGTTTTTTAGGGATTCGACCTGGTTCCACGATTACTACAAAATTTTGGAGAATCGGTATTATTTTGGAGGGCTTTGACAACTCGATAACTCATTTGGTACATTGAATTTGAATCATGATGATGATAATGATAAGGCTCCTCTCGATGATAAGGATTTTGTACCAAATAATAACTGAGGTCAGTGCAGTTATAGCAGATATCCTCTCGTAGATGATTAAATGAAGTTCCAAGTTTTTGTTTTTCTTCTTCTTTTAATTTTATTTATATTTGATGTATATGTTAAATTCCATATATGTAATGTAATTATAAATGTTTTTGTTTCAAGTTTTACATCTACTTGGTTATTTCCTCATCATGAACCCTTGTCTTAAATTGTAATAGTTTGAGAGTTAATGATATTATTTGTTCTTTTTGTTGGATATTTTGATGTAATTATTATTTATTATATGATGTCATTGTAATCTTTTTATTACTTTGTATTGTTCTTAATTTTATATTTGTATGAATATGATTGTCTTTTTTTTCATATTAATTATGATTATTATTTATATGTGAAATATTTGAAAATTATTGTTATTTCATATTAATTGTAGTTATTATTTATTATTATAATTTTTGGATACACAGTTGATATAAGCTTATAAAGTATTAAGTATAACCGTACAATATGATAATGAACTATTTCATAATTTTTAAAAAATCAGGGACTATTTCGTAAATTTAAAAAAATTACCCGAAATGATACCCGATATTGACTTGTACCAGTATAGTATCGTACTTAGGGATGACAATGGGTAGGGTTCGGTTCGAATATTACTCTACCCATATCCATATCCATTTTTTATGACTTTACCCATATCCATATCCATATCTATATTCATATCTATCGATTTTTACGATTTACTACTTATATCCAAATATATTGAGTTTTCGAGTTGTTAAATATCCATCGGGTTGTATAACACATAAAAATATAACTTCTAAATAGAAAATACAAAGAGCAGATATTTTTGAACGCTCCAAATCAAAATTATTTTAATAATAATAAGTCAAAATTTTGATTTGTATGTCTTAAAAAAACTATAAAATTGGAATAATAAAAATCACAATGTCTAGTGCAAACACAATATATATTTTTCACAATTAAGAACTGAAACAAAGATTGAAATATCCAAAGTAGGGATGGCAATGGGTAGGGTTCGATTCGGATCTTACTCAACTCATATCCATATCAATTTTTTTATGACTCAACCCATATCCATATCCATATCCATCGGTTTTTACAATTTACTACCCATATCCAAATCCATTGGATTGTTCGAGTTTTTGGATATCCATTGGATTGTACAGCACATAAAAATATTACTTCTAAATTGAAAATATAAAGAGCAAATTTTTGCGAACGCTCTAAATCAAAATTAATTTAATAATAATAAGTCAAGATTTTGATTTGTATGTCTTAAAAAAACCATAAAATTGGA
>JANVCQ010000057.1:48969-66828 GCA_025531925.1 Erythroxylum plowmanianum | reverse complement strand
CGAAGCAAACATCGGATCAAAATCGAATCGAAACCAATTTCTGACAACCGTGAACAAATATTTTAGGAAAAGCATCGTGTTGTAAATACCGTTCTTCACTTTCGCTTATGATTTTGCTTCCGCTTTATGATTTTCGTTCCGTTCGTTCGATTTTGTTTCGTTTTCGTTCTCGTTTTTCGGTTGGGGTCCGATTTCGAGATCGGGTCCCAACAGGTCTTCTTTATAGACATCGTATCTTGCAATCATCAATGAGAAATGGAAAAGACAACTTTCTTCTCCATTGTTTGTAGATAGGGGAGTTTTTTTTAATCCTAATGTATATTTCATACTGGATTTTTCAAAGAAAGCTAAAATTAGTAGAAGAATGCTATTCACTATTACAATAATTATTAGCCATGAAATGGTGCAAGATCTTTGAAGTTCACAAATAGAACTTTATAAGATGTCTTCTAGAGATTTTAGATTGACGATTGTTATTCAACAAAGAGCAAAACTTTCCCCAACTATTAGTTGTTTCCTTTTTCTTATTTATTAAAAATTAATTATCACTTTATTTTGTTTATAACACTACTTTTGTTATCTTACAACTTACAGTTTCTTGGTGAGATCAATTCATAAGTGATGTTCCAAAATTGAAAAAGTTTGCAATTCGAATTTGAAGTCAAAGTGTGAATGCAAAGGACTATGAATGAAACTGGAACACTTTTGAATTCATCCATTTCAAGAAAAGGAATAGATTGGAATATAAGAGATTGAATGACTTGGTATTCATTCATTACAATTTAAAGCTTTAAGAAAGGTATCTTATTATCATTCTTAATTTTCATGTAATTTCTTATAATTTAAAAAAATAAAATTTATTGTTTATTACGAGTCGTAATAGCATAAGTAGTTTAATAGATTCAATTTCTATTGATAATATCAATTTTTGACAGATTGGATTTCTGAGGAACAAGTCTTGATAGAGATGAATGACTTAGAAGATAATCTTGGTTGGAAAAGCATTGACATGTCATTTGGTGCATTGAATTTGAATGATGATGATGATGAGACTCCTCTCAATGATGAAGAATTTGTATTAAATGATAACTGGAGTCAATGTAATTATAGCAAGTATCCTCCCGTAGACAATTAAATTAAGTTCCAGGTTTTTGTTTTTCCTCTTCTTTAAATTTTACTTATATTTGATGTATATGTTAAATTATATATAAGTAATATAATTGTAAATATTTTTATTACAGGTTTCACTTTTAGTTGGTTGGTTCCTCATCACGAACTCTTGTCATAAATTATAATAATTTAAGAGTTAAGGTAATTTATTATTCTTTTTATTGGATACTTTGATGTAATTATTATTTATTATATGATGAAATTGTAATATTTTAGATACTTTGTACTGTTCTTAATTTTATATTTGTATGATGATAATTTTCTTTTTTCATATTAATTGTAGTTATTATTTATATGTGAAATATCTGAAAATTATTGTTATTTTATATTAATTGTGGTTATTATTTATTATTATAATTTTTGGAAATAGGGTTGATGTAAACTTATAAAGTATACAGTACAACAGTACAATATAACAATGGACTATTTTGCAATTTTTAAAAAAATTTAAAAACTTTTTCATAAATTTAAAAAATCACCCGAAATGATATCGGGTATTAATCAGTACCAGTATAATACCATACTAGAACCTAATTTGATATGGTATTTGCAACATTAATTGAGAAGGCTTTTGATGTTTTTAAGGTTTGATGGAAGATACTAGAGAAAATGATGTTGTTGACTTCTTTTGCTCTATCTAAAATTTTATGAGAATATTCAAATAAATACTAAGATATAAATAGCTAATACTTATGTCCTTATAAATTTTTTTTTCTTAAAGTCATACCCTCATAAGTCATTTTATACATAAACAATTAATACTAAATAGTTAATTTTATTAAATATCTTTAAATAAATAGTTTATTTTATATACTGGTCAAATTAGCTATATTAATCTTTGTTAACTAATCGCTGGTAGAATCAACTAATAGTTAATGCAATCCGTCGATTGTCAAACAAAGGGCTAAAGGGTTGCTTTCCTACTTGTATCTTTAGTGCTTTGACTGTATCTTTACCAAATCTTTGTCGAGTCTTTTACCAAGCATCTTAGCTCTAACCTTAGAATATGGTAACTACCCTTGATGCTCCTTCAGCTAAGTCCACCATAACCTTAATTTGTTTCCTACCTTAAGACGTATATAAAGATTTTAGGAGAAGAATATGGTTTTAAAATGGAAGTTGTAAATTTGAATTTTTGTTTCATAGTAGAAGATATTACAAAGACAAGCTACATAGAGATTGCTTGATGCCCTTATTACTACCCTAAGGGGTTGATTTATACAAGTAGACTTCAAGTTTCTATTTCAAACTTTAACAAAAATTACATCTTATCAACTTTTTCAAAAAGTTGGTGTTATCTTTATCAACTCCAGATGCTTCATCATAAAATCATTTTAGTTGATTTTATGATGGATTTCTTAAAATGATTTTCTCTACTTTAGGTCTAGATTTTATCTTATCTCTTTCGATCATTCTTATCTTTACCTTTTTAGTTGGGGCTATCATTAAAGAAGAAAAAAATATTTTCTTTAAAATTGATCATCTCCAGTTAAAAAATCTACTAAGAACAATATTATTAGATTTGATAATCTCAACATCAAAGATATATTTTGCTAATAAAATCTATCATTTTATATACCTTTTATATTCACATTTAAAAGGTAAATTATTTTAAATAAAAGCCTTAACTTGAGTATTATAAGTTTTTAATAAAAAATTTAGGTAATAAAAATATTTTCAGTTATTATTGCCAATAATTTTCTTTTCATTTATAGTATTTACAAAAAGTGTTAAAATATATGTTTATTTTAATATTAGAATCATGGTAATTTATCTTTTTTAATAAATGAAAGACAAAAGTTCAGGGCTGCATATGCTTCAAGAATCCCCGATGACCGTCCGGGACCTTCTTCATCGAGACAAGTAAGGCGCTTTGTACCGAAAAATTCTACGTTAACTAAGATATTTTTGTATTTGTCCTTTTATTTTTTTTTCTTCTCTATAGAAAAAAAAAAAAAGAAAGACAAAAGAGAAAAGGACAGGATATGAGAAGAAAAGGCGAGAAAGTAGTTTGAAAGCGGAACGGATCTTGTGTTGCGTTTGTGCTATTCTTACAGTGTTCGAATAGATTTCAGCCCTTGAGAAAAAATAGATGAATGAAAATTTATAAAATAGAGTGACGTCACGCGCTTGTTGCGTTCAATAACAAAGTGGTAAGAAGAAATTGGAGTTTGTGATTGGTCGTGGCGCCTCTCGGTCCAAGCGCCAATCACATTGTAAACTTGTCATTCGCTTTTAATATTACGGTAGTGGTGGGGCTCAGGGTCAGGGCACACCAAACAAATACCGCTTTTGGCATTAATTAAAGGCCTTAAGTCTTTAACTCTCGTGTCATGTCTTTTCTCCTCTATTTTCTTAACCATTAAATTCAGATACGCTCTCATTTTCTTTTACAATTGTATAGTATTTGATATAATGATTAAGAGGTTGTTTTCCCTGCATTAATTTCATTGATTAAGCTATGAATAAAGATAATTGAGTACTAAAAGGTTACTGTGAGTTTGGAATTAAAGAAAGGAAGGTGTTGAATCTTTTTATCCGGCCGCTGAAAACGACTAACATTCAACAAGTGTGGTTTCCTGTTTTTGCGATTGCAGTTGCTTGTGCTCCGGTTGCATATTCTCACATAAAGACAGTCCTAGGCCCTTACGTATATAAAATTAACAATCTGGAGCTTATGTCCACCATAGCCATAGGTCGTGGTTCTTCTCTTTATTAATTGACAAAACGGATAAAAAAAAGGGACACTTATTATCTCCAAGCAATTGGGACCTCAAATAGTTATTCATTTTTAGAAGATGTGTGAAGCTTATAGATACATGGGTCATTTATCTTCCCCTTTCATCAGGGCATTCTAATAGGACAAGCTAACAAAAAGTATGCATATATTCAAAGTTGTCATCCTCATCACCTAACCTTTCCCTTTCCATACGATCCATATTTGGATGAAAAAAGGGACAATAACATTACCCAAACATTTTGTCCCACTGGCATTTGAGGTTTCAAGAATTTTAGAGAATAGAAACTCATGGAATCCTGCAACTCTCCATCCTCAAAGTTTAAAGACTTCAACTTGTATCTAAAAACAAACTTAAAACGAAGGAAAGCAACCCTTTTCGGAAGAAACGTTTGCTTAGGTGCATGTCAAATCATTGCATTTCTTAAACGAAGGTCCAGGCGGAAACATGCCAATGTTACATCCAATAAAATCTTAGTCAACCTCACAATGACATTGCACTAATTGTTATTGGGGGATTAAACTTAATCATATATTATAATTGACCCACCTCCACTACCTCGGCCTTTAACCTTGACTTCCACTATAATCACTGCTCTTCAACTTAAATTAAACCAAAAAAAACTTCAAATTGACGCATTTGACTTTGCATACATCGCTCTTATCCATGCGTTTGATTTAGTTATGTAGACTTCAAAATTTTCCTATTCAAGTTCTCCAACAGATTTTCTTATAAACGGAATTACTAAGCCAAGAAACGACTCTTTTGCTAATAACCGAAAAAAGAAAAGGAAACAACTTGGAAATGCCAAACTTAAAAAAAAAGAAAAAAAGAAAGGAGAGATTGATGAGGGTCGCACGGCGTGAACACGTGATACTATGAACTTAGTTAGCCGACAACCTTTCTTTCTAAGTTGAATAGGGTTTCTTTTCTGGTAAGAGATGGCAAAGGCTTTGCCTTTTTGGGCACAAAGAGACATTCCAAATTTAATGTCTAAAGTCAAGGCCGTTAAGCTTAGCTTGTAGCTGTAGCCGCAATTGGCAGACTCTTCAAAACCCTCCTAATAGTAAATGCGCCTCCGATTCTGAATCTGATTACGGCGTGCAAGTGCTAATCTTTTTACCACTTCAGGTTCAAGCTCATTTCTTTAACCTTTTCACAGTAAACTTAGCCCATCAGCGGTTAACACAAGGCGACAAAGCAATAAAATCATCTTGAAATAGTTACAAAAGTTGAAGTCTCTATGAGTACGACACACCCATCTTCTCTCCAACTTGCACATTCAATATTCTATTCCCCAAAAAAAGATTTTCCAACTCATGCCACCACACTTGGGAGTTTGGAGAACCAATCCCAGCTAGAGTGAGAGTGGACATTTAGTGAGAGGCTGTGTCTTTGGAGTCGACCTCTCTCTCGCTCTGTATGTGTACATATATATATATATATATATATATTTACGTGTGTGTCTGTGTGTGTTTAGAGAGAGAACGGGGTTGATCTGTTTGATGTGTTCGCCACCTAATTAACCTTTTTCTGGGACCGTCAAATCCTTGTGCCTCAAACTCTCTCAAGGACTCCAAGTGGGACATTTTTGGGTTTTTGAGGTCCTACTATCTCCCACTTGCTGCGCTTCGCTCGCTCTCTCTCTCTCTCCCTCTCTGCTAGCGTCTCTTTCCTTTCTAAAATAACACCACAAGGACCCCTTCCCTTTTCTCTATGTCCTATCTTCTTCCCTCTATTCAAAGAAAGATCCATCTTTTCATCATCTGCGTATTGGTTTATTCTTGTCTAAGGCGAAAAGATCAAGTTTTTGATCCCTGTACTACCTTCAAGAGTAAAGTCATTGTTGCTCTGAAAAAGGAGGGTGCTTTCTTTTGACCAAAGCATCTGGGTATTCTTGATATTGGGAAAGATGAAGTAGGTATTGCTTGCAATGGTGGTTCTGGCTACTTGAATTTGTTGATTACTTTGGATTCAGTTTTGGGTTGTGAGGCAAAAAGGGGTTTCTAGTTTGGTTTGAAGCTTCTGTTTTCGAATCGGTTTATTCTACAGATTCAATTTGATGCTCAGTCGAAAACAGTGGATCGGTTTATGGCCAGATTTTTACTTCTTTAGCATAGCATACTTTAATTGCTTAGCTAGATAGTATGAAGAACATTCTTAAGAAGCTCCATATCATGCACCACCAATCAGAGAATGCAGAGGGGTCAAGTTCATCAAGGGGCAACAAGACCGCTGATGCTTCAACCTGTGATAAGCTTTTGCATTCCAAGTCACATGAGCATAAGCCCTTTTCAGGTCTTTCAAATTGGTTGAATTCAGTTGCTAATAAAAAAGGACCAAGTCCACCGTCGTCTTCTAATGTGGCTGGAGTTGAGAGAACGGAACCATCTGATTCGATCAGTAGTAGCGGATACGATGTTGTCTCAGATGCAATGAGGCCTGATTCAGGATCTGCAACTTCACGGGATCCTGATATCGAGGAGGAGTATCAGATTCAGCTGGCTTTGGAAATGAGTGCGAAAGAGGATCCTGAGGCAGTTCAGATTGAGGCCGTTAAGCAAATAAGTCTTGGTTCTTGCGCTCCTGAGAATACAGCAGCTGAAGTTGTTGCTTATAGATACTGGGTAAGTTTGTCTCTTCATAATTAACTGCCTAATCTGTTTGAACTTAATTTTCCATACTCATGCTTTACATTTCATTAATCCATACTTTAGGTGTACTTGTCTCGAATGCTTTCTAAGAAATGTACATGGCTGGCATACTTATTCCTTGTTCATCAAAAATTTGCGACCGTGAATTGGATTTGATTGGTTAGAGTTGTTTAGGAACAATCATGGAGCCATGATAAAGGTCATTTAGATATTTCAGGAGTTGGACAAAATTGGTGATTGTGGTATTACCTTTCACGATGTAGAACATTCAACAAACTCAACGACAAGACATCGACCATTGAGATAGCTTATAGTTCTGGTACTTTGTTATACCCTATTGTCGAGAATCGCAATTGATATTTCTTTGTCTCAGTCTCTGTGTTATTCATTGCCCACTTTAGAGGCAGACATAAAAAAGACAAAACACCAGCATTGAAAGAAACACACAAAGTGAAGGATATTATTGAATGTATCTTCATTCATCTTCCGAGAGACAGCAGAGATTATTATAATGACTTGTACATGTTGATTAATTTCTGTTGCTTATGATTCATCATTTCATAGGATGAAAATAGATCCTAAGGATGAATCCAGCAAAGTAGATGCAGTAAAGTGAAGCAATCTACAGTTGTTTATTAACATGTCTTTAAGTTTGTCATAGATTGTTTCTACACACAAGATATTACTCTGTGATTAAAACTCAGTTGTGAACTGGTTGTGGCAAACAACAAAGATTTTAATATAATTGTAACTAGTCATTCTTTCTTTTCTCTTCCAAAATCAGTTTATGGCTTCCTATTGTAGTCCTTTCACCTTATGCTTGAACATCCCTTATTTTAATATTAGTTTACCTTTATTGTATGTGGCTAGTTCTAGAAGTAACTCGGGTCCAAAAGAATAATGCTTTTCAAGCAGAAGTCTTCTGTTTGACATTTGTTTTTCAAACTTTTTTAGATTTATGTTTGTTCCTTTCTAACCTATCTCATATCGTAGATTTATCCATGCTTCACAGAATTACAATTCTCTTAGTTATGATGACAAGATCTCGGATGGTTTTTATGAACTCTACGGAATTTTGACCGAGACTGGGTCAGAAAGAATGCCTTCCCTCATTGATCTTCAAGGAACACCAGTCTCTGACCGGGCAAACTGGGAAGCTGTACTGGTCAACAGGGCTGCTGATGCTAATTTATTGAAACTTGAACAGAAGGCATTCGAAATGACTGTCAAAGTAAGAGCCGAATCTTTAGTTACTATTGACAGTGATCTGGTGCATAGGCTTGCAGTTTTAGTTTCTGATTACATGGGTGGAGCAGTTGGAGATCCTGATAATATGACAAAGGCATGGCGAAGCCTTAGCTACAGTTTAAAAGCCACTCTTGGTAGCATGGTTTTGCCGCTTGGTTCTCTTACAATAGGACTGGCTCGTCATCGTGCTTTGATGTTCAAGGTGCGTGCTGAATTTTCCATTTGTAAGATAAAAAGGTACTATTTGCGCTATTGTTTACTTTCTGTACCGAAATGACTAATTGTTGGACTGGTCATTGATCATTCTACAACTAGTTTCAGATTGAAGATGCATCCGTTCTTGGGTCTCTTCCAATAGCTTAAGCTTTTAAGTTGAACATGGTTTATTAACATGATATCAGAGCCATGTGTGATCAAGAGGTTAAGCTTTTGAATTGAATGGCTTCTTGATATCAGAGTTATGCTATTGTCATGTTATGCAGAGCAGGGAGCATGAGAAAAAAAGGATAAGAGATCGCACCAATATCTGGTGTGATTTTTGTGTGCATGATAATGTGATCATCTATTTACTACTGGACTAGAAAATGAGTTAGTTTTGTTGGTATTCCAATTTGATTAAAGGTTTTGCACATCCATAACTCTATCTTGAATCAAGTGTCATTACTTATTGGAAAATAGCAAGACACTCTCTTGGGAATGTGATAGTTCAATTGACCATTAGGCTATAAATCTAATTTCTAACAAAAATGATGCCAAGATTTCCTGCTGTAGAAAATTTTCACCATGAACTTTGTTGCACTCAGTAATGACTCCCTTTCTCTTCTAATTGCATAAACCTGGTTATTTTGTTGGTGGCTTTGCCAAGTGAAAACTAAATGAAAAGGCCAGCATCTCAGCCCATTTTACTTACTTCTAATGTTGACAAAATCCTCTCGAGGTTCTAACTTGATAAGTGGCCTAGGCTTAGTGATACACAACACATCTCAAAGCTTCAAAAACTCATGTGTGGTAATACCATTGCTAACTAATCAAGTTGCAACTAGTTTCACTAGAAATGAAACATCACTGAACTCGTTTCCTAATGTTGGATTGATGGCTTGTGAAGCAGGCTAACTTTTTTTTTTTTTTTTCCTTAGGAAACATAGACAAAAATTTGCAAAATTTTCATCTTGAATCTCAATCGTTTAAGAGAGAGCTATAAAATACGAGATGTTCCTTTTATTTCTTGAATGCAAATCTACAATTTGTACTTAATATGGTCATAAATTTCTTCCCATGTTAATACTTGGCAAGTTTTTATTTATTTTCATGAGCAGTTATTCAAATCAATCTTTATGGATGATTGCTATTATTGCTATTGCTGGCCTTGGAAGTTGATGAATATCCTTGAACAGCCTAGAATGGTTTAGGAGAACCAAACAAACCCACAAGCAATTAGCTACAGAAAACGACGATAATCATTACATTTCCCACCCCTTCTACATATAACAGAAATTGTAACAAACCAGGAATATTCCCAAATAACAGAATGGCTCTTATTTAGCCACCTGTCCACTGGTCCCAGGAAGTTTATTTTTCCTTTTACGTTGGAATACCAGTCAGTACCTTCTAGATGGATTTGTTTTTTCATCAGAAGTTGGTATAGACACAACATATACAACAATAATTAACATTTTTTCAACTTTTCTATATCTTTTTTTCTCTCATGGAATTCAAACAGCTTGTTCGCCTTGTCCAGATTATCTTCAACATTCCAATGTCCTAATAGCATAAGCTATATCCCGAGCTTTCTGATGTGGCTTTGGTAGGGATTGACTATTCTGAAGTTTTCTTGACTCTTGTACATGGACATATGTATGTAGGTTTTGGCAGATACTGTGGGCATTCCATGCCGATTGGTGAAAGGACATCAATACACTGGTGCTGATGATGTGGCTATGAACTTTGTTAAAATTGGGGATGGAAGGTATTCATGATATTATGATGACATATATTATACATTTATTTTGGCTAAACGTTGGGTTTATTTGGGATGTACTTCATTGACTGCAAAAATTAATCATTATGTTAATGAGTATGATGCTTATAGCTTATTGTTTGTTTGAGAGTGAAATAAACCAAGATCCTCTATAATTTGGTGTTTCTTCAAAATCTTCTTTGTGGTATGAATTTAACTTTGAAGGTCCTGGTAGTTAAACAGTTACACAATAATCTGATTGTTAGTATTTCATTTATAATTAAAACTTTCTTCTCATTAGTTTTGCTCAACAAAACCGACGGCTAGTAACATGCTATTTGAATTACGACATCTTAGAAATATAATTTAAGACCACATTAAAATACTGGAAAATGGATCAATTTTACCAATTGTTAAAGCATAAGAACATGTGGAGTTCAATTAACAAGGTTTTTTTTTTTTGAACACCAAATCTCGGAGGATTTCGTGTGTGTAACCCTAAATTGTAGCTGTAGTTTTAAAATGAACAGGAAAATTGCCTTGTATAGGTAAAAACATTTACTTAAAAAAAAGTTTGCTTATGTTGGGCCTACATATTTTGGTTACTATAGTTTTCTTAGAGCATTTGTAGCCTCTTGGACATATGATATTTCATTGGAATATCAGAATGCAGTTTAAGTTATGATAATCTGAATTTCAGGGAATACATAGTTGATCTAATGGCAGATCCTGGAACTCTTATTCCTTCAGATGCAGTTTGTTCACATATCGAGTATGAGGAATCTTATTGCTCTGCTATTCCTTTTTCTAGAGAAGTTGATTCCTCTCACATAACTTCTTTTAGCAGTGGAATAGGGAGTTACTCTGAGGAGCATTCAGATGCATCTGAAAAGAAATCAAGATCTAGGATAATTCCTGCTGGTATAAACCGGTCTGATGGATACACAGGTTTTAGAAGGCCAGCTAAAGATGAAGAAGAATCCAAGATGGTGTCCAATGATTTCAGAAAATCTTCCAGTGTAGAGAAGGCTTTGCTGAGGGAGCTTCCTGGGAGGCCAAGTTATCCTTACTCGCATGGACGATCACCTTCTTGGACTGAAGGTGTTAACTCCCCTGCTGTGCATAGGATGAAAGCCAAAAATGTCTCACAGTATGTATTTGATGCTGCTAAAGATAATCCCCAACTAGCACAGAAACTTCATGATGTATTGCTAGAAAGTGGGGTTGTTGCTCCAGCAAACCTGTTCAGGGACGTTTATCCAAAACAGTTGATTTTATCAAATAGTGAGGCCAAACCTCCAGTTGAAGTTATGGATCACAAACCTAAGATAAATGAAACTCAAGATCTCATAAAAGATCAAGATGATCTTGGCCATGCTCGTTGTTTACCTCCTCTGCCACCTCAAAGAGTGCCCTCCAAAATAATCCATTCTTCCAGCCAGTCTGAGCAACTTAAACCCGCGGAAGTCCTTGGTCTTGGGCCTCCCTTAGAATTAAGGGAGTTTGCAGGATTACCTTTATCATTGCAACCTGAAGTTACACCTGTGCAATATGCTAGAAATGTTCCTGTAGCTGCAGCAGCTGCTGCTGCTGCAGCTGTTGTAGCATCTTCTATGGTTGTTGCTGCAGCAAAGTCGAGCAGTGACACGAATCTTGAACTACCAGTGGCAGCTGCTGCTACTGCTACTGCTGCAGCTGTAGTGGCAACGACAGCAGCTGTGAGTAAACAATATGAGCAGGGAGCGAGAAGCGATGGAGATGCAGATAGTGGTCAATATGAGCCACGTGGCAGTGGGGACAGGGGTAGTGGAAGCCGTGGTAGTGGGGACAGGGATAGTGGTGGCCAAGGTAGTGGCAGCCGCGAACGTGATGCTTTTGGGGAAACCTTGGAAGGCGAGAGAATATCTGATAGATCTGTGGGTAATGAAAGCTCCAAATCTGAAGTTGCAATGGAAGATGTGGGTGAGTTTGAGATTCAGTGGGAGGAAATTACACTGGGTGAACGTATTGGACTTGGTAGTGGCCTTTTCATATTTCATAAATTTTGCTTCATGTTTCATAAATTTTGCTTCATGTCAAGTTATATATCTCAATGCAGTGGATACCCTTATTCAATAGCTAACTTAGCATTTCAATATGCCCTTTCATTTGCAGGATCTTATGGAGAGGTATATCGTGGAGACTGGCATGGAACTGTGAGTATTCTTATATAACCTTGAAGTTTGGCTTTGGCTGGTCAACAGTTCATGTCTGCGCTAACAAAATGTCAGCAGTTCTAATATAGCAATAGTACATGAAGAATGAGATCTTTACTCTGATTAAGACTCCCTCGCTTCCATTTAACATGGACTTGAGGGGACTGGTTGTCAACCAGACACTATGCTGTTCCTTAACCTCAAAATGCTAAAGCTGCCCTAGCTGCCATAAATGCAAGGATTAGAAATTTTAAGAAACCATTGAGCTCAAGAACTTAAATTGTTCATGAATAAATAAATATTTTTCATATAAAGGCCCCCACAAGAAGTGTGAACAAATTACAGATCCATATAGAAGAGGTAAAGTGGCTTGTGCTCTAGAACTTTCATTGATGGAGGTTCTAATATCGTGTTAAGAAAAGTGTTCAACCTAGAAGTTTAATTTGTTGGGTGAGGCTTAGGAATGAATGAAATATCCATCTTACAAGAATAGTCATGGATCAGTATGATTTGTATATTTTACATATTATATAGTAGTACTCTTCCTTCTGAACCCTTTGATTCTGCATTCAATTTTCTGACAGAAAAAAATTCATATGGATTTAACTTCTTAATCTGTCAATAGATGGTATTTTATATGTAATTAACTCTAAATATTTTTTGTAATTAGGAAGTTGCAGTTAAGAGGTTCTTAGACCAAGACATCATGAGTGACTCACTTGAAGAATTCAAAACTGAGGTACAGCTTTCTCTCCTCGCTTTGGCTATCATAGCAATATCTTAGTGTTTCACAAAGGAAAAACTTGGATGGATATTTCTGTAACATTTATTTGATGGAGTTGCCTTGTCCTTACTGAGATTTATTAACATAAATAGTGCAAATCTCGAGGGCCTTTCATTTCTTTTATCTCTAAAATATGTGTAGTGGGGCACCCTAGATATTTCTCCTATTATTGACTTGGTTCAGCAGTTCTGTCTATGCATCTTACTGCTATGTTGAAATGCTTTAGTAATTTAAGACGTGAGAAGTTTACAACATATAAACTTATATATTTGATCTTTTTTGGCTCCAAATTCAGCCAAACAAAGTCTTTGTTCCAAGCCACTACTGCCCTAATCCTTGGTCAAGGACTAATACTTTTGAGATCTTGGGTAACCTGTATGTGCTAGGCAGACATCAAATTGCTAATGATTCCAATGGTTTGCTGATCTGAAATAAATTTGGCACATATTAATGTGAACTTCGACTAGTCAAAAACTTTTTGCTAAATTGCTTCTGATTTAAATTGCAAGGTCCGAATCATGAAAAGAGTAAGGCATCCCAATGTGGTTCTCTTCATGGGAGCAGTAACTCGCGCGCCAAATCTTTCGATTGTGACAGAATTTCTTCCTAGGTATGCTGACTTTCTTTTACTTTGTTCTTTCTGATGCTATCACGGTGTTTTCTGAAAGTCAAAAAATGTGACTTATATTTTCTTCTTTTAGGAGGAATATTATGGTTTCTAACTACAGTAATGGCAGTATCATATCATGACATTTGCATTTTCAGAGGTAGTTTGTACAGATTACTTCATCGGCCTAATAACCAATTAGATGAGCGAAGGCGTTTGAGGATGGCCCTTCATGCTGTATGAATTTCTCCTGATCTACTCATCTTCAATGTCAATTGATATAGACCTTTACTTTATGTATTCATTTCGATATTCTGTTCTCTACTTGACTGAAATTTCAGGCTCGGGGAATGAATTATTTGCACACCTGCACTCCGACAATAGTACATCGTGATTTGAAGTCCCCAAATCTTCTAGTTGATGGAAACTGGGTTGTGAAGGTTGTTTATCTATCTTTACTTCGGCAGTGTTGAACACATCTTGAGATTCTCATAGTCTGTGTAGACTAATGCACTGTCACATGGAATTTTTTTCTTGTCATCTTAGGTATGTGATTTTGGGTTATCACGGATGAAGCACAGCACATTTCTCTCTTCACGATCAACTGCAGGGACAGTAAGCTCCTCTTAAAAGCACAGCACACTTCTATCTTACCTTAGTTTCTTCTGAATTGATTATTATTTATTCATGGTTTTGATTTCTTTATCTATCTTATCTTAGTTTCTTCTGAATTGATTATTATTTATTCATGGTTTTGATTTCTTTAGTATCACAATTTGGTTTTAATTTGGAATTGAATACCATTAAATGTGTCATAACATGTTCCGGATGCTATTTCACTTCCCGAACTTAATCTACTAATGAAACAATTGAATTGAAAAACTTTACGCTGCTCAATGTAGTATGGAACCTGTTTGAAAAGTGACTTGCTTGAATACTAATCTGTTTGTAATAAAGAAATCATGAGATATACATAACCTTTGGTCTTAGTTAATTGTTTCTTGATACATAACATTTTCTACCTGGCTTGAGTTGTTTCTTGACAGTGTTGATACTTCAATAAAAGCACTCTTTAACCTTTTTTTTTCCATTTAACCATTGTATGTTGTTCTGTTTACATGTTTATACATTCATGCTTGCTATATTCCTGATGCATTTGCAAGCTCAAATAATTTATAGCACGCTCTAACATATAACAGATGGCACCAATGAGATCTTTCTACTGATGCACAATTGTCTCCTGTTAGGACAAGCAAAATTCTTCATGATTTTTTAGTATAAGCTTATAGAAGGCTGATCATATTTATCTATTTGCAGTCTTCCTGTTTGGATTGCTTATGTTTGAGCTTTATTCTTTGCATGTTTCAGTATCGGATATGCTTTACAGAGTTCAGCTTTTTTTATTTGGTCTGTTATTTTAGCTGTAATATAGTAAATTTCATGCCAAGCAGTGACCTTTAAATTTGTAGAGAAGCTATTCGTTTTAGTTTCCCCCGACGTGAAAAAACCTAAATTTCTTAAGGTCTCATCTTGTATGCTTGCTTGGTTATAGACAAGAGTCCCAAGCACTAAATTAAGTTTTGGTTTTATTGGTTTTAAGGCTGAATGGATGGCTCCAGAAGTGCTACGAAATGAACCTTCAAATGAGAAGTATGCACTTTTATCCAACAAAAATGTTGCATTTGGTTGGGATTAGTTTATAGTTTTCTCTCAAAGTTGTGTAAATGAATGATCATTTTGCAGGTGTGATGTATATAGTTTTGGGGTTATACTCTGGGAGCTCACTACATTGCAACAGCCATGGGAAGGAATGAATCCAATGCAAGTTGTTGGTGCTGTTGGATTTCAACATCGTCGTCTGGATATTCCGGATGATATGGATCCTGCAATTGCCGATATTATTAGGAACTGCTGGCAAACGTGAGTGTTTTGGTTGCTTTTTGTGCGAACTATTCACAAGATAACAGATTTTGTTTTTGAGATTCCGACAATTTGGACTAACCTCCAAGGAAAAACTCTTGCTTCTTTTAATAATTATTTCCATCGCAGTTGAACCTTTTCAAAAACTAATGATGGGAATCTCAGTTTCACTAAGCCGAAAGGCGTGAATTCCCATTTATGAAGAAGTGACTTCTTTTCTCATTTTCAGTTTTTGTCAAATCTTTTCTCATCTCTGTATCATACAACTTGTTTCCCTTTTTATTTTGGTTTCAGAGACTTTCTGCATTTGACCTTAACATGCTTATGTGCAGTCATTTAACCAAAATATATTTGTGCTGTAGTTCAATTTGTTAGATTTATTTTGTCACTGAGTTTTTTGTCTGTTTTAACTTTGATGATGGGCTGCATAGGTTTGCATTGTATAAACAACTTGTGCCACTATAATGGGTGGTAGGTTGTATGTTCTTTAATTTGTCTTCTGTAACTCCCAAAGAATTTACCAAATTCATTTTTGATCGAAAATGATATATATCCACAAAACGAAGAGCACCAGTACTAGTCGTGCTAAAGGCTGTAAAACATGTTCCAGCAATGGAATTTTGATATGTATTATACAAACTGCCTGTGGTTGTATGTTTCTTTACTGCTGCTGATATGATATATTTGTACTTTGTTGAAGAGTATGTATTTGTTTAGTCAGAGGTAAATTGACACTGGATTAATGACTGATGTTTCAAATTATAGGGATCCAAAATTGAGACCAACATTTGGGGAAATCATGGCAGCTTTAAAACCATTGCAGAAACCCATTGTTGGTCCACAAGTGGCTAGAAGAATTTTGCAAGAGAGGGGTCAGCGATCACAAGAAGTAGAAGAATAGGCATGCTAAATATAGGAACTTACGGATGCAGTTCACTGGATTGCCAGATCATGGAGACAAGAGTAAATGAGGTTGGTTAAGGATAAATGGCTCACCAACATATTGAGACTATTGTGATTCTTTTTTGTTTTTCTTTTTTGGGTTATATTCTTGTGCAGCAAATCTCAGGAGGGTTGTAAAAATTTGTTTTTTTGTAAAATATTTCATTTCAAGTTGTAATCAATGTGTTGAGTTTTTGGATGCCATTAAATTACTCAACTGAAGAAGATGAAAATCATTTTGTTCCCTATAAAGAGATTTATATTCAGCACTAATCATAGCATGCATTGAATCATTTTGTTCCCTATAAAGAGATTTATATTCAGCACTAATCATAGCATGCATTGCCTAAATGGTTTTGCATTGCAGCTTTTTATCGTTGAAATTGTTGATCAAGTCCAATTCTAGTTTTGCTGAAGAGAAAATTAAGTAAATATTTAATTGATGTTTGCTAATTTATTGAGAGGATTCTGTGGAGCTCCCTTTCATTGGTAACAGTATTATGCATATTCCTCTCTCTTTCAGGATTTAACTTGAACGAACCAGAAGACGCTCTTACCTCTAATGTCATAAACATGAATTGTAGGCTATCATGTTGTTAGGCTATCATGTTGTTGGTACCAATATCCTATTACAGTAATATAATATGTAGCTGCAATTGCGTGCAATACATATCCTTGACATACTGATAGAATTATGCAGTAGCTATATTAGCTTGAATAAAGAATTGATGTTCCAGTTCAGGTTCATTTCCAAGCAAAAAAGGATAAGGTGGGGACCAATTACTAAATCCTCCATCTTATCCTAGACAAGATAGTATCTTGGTAGCCTGAAAATGGCAACTTCCTTTTCTTCTTCACCTTTTCTGGTCCGACCAGACAATAACCGATCACTTCCAACAACAAAGGCCAACAACTTCTAGCATCAATGTAGAGACCACTGACTGGATTGCTTAACAAGGCACTTCGGGCTCGGTGCTGGCCTTGCATGGGCTGCTTTTCTTGTATTTGGTTTGATCTCAAAACAGCTTAAGACCCAAGAAGCAGCAAACACAAGGTTGTCTACTAACCGATGTTCTTGTGTTTAATGCATGTGTCTGTAGTATGTGATCCTCTATGATTTTGTTGCATAAACTTAAAAGAGTAGTAATATTTCATGGTGGTAATAATTGTGGAATCTATCAGCTGAAACTCGAGCTCCATTGGTAATAATTCCTTTCCCTGAAGGCATGCGCTTGGCTTCCAGTCCAGTATAAGATTGCAAGTGTGGAAGATGGTTGTAATTATGTCCTGTTTGAGGAACATGCATGTTACTGAGCATGTTAAAATCTAAACTTGCCCACGATTAACTCTTAAGGAGTCGTTCGGTTTTACTTTTGTTTTTCTTCTGTTGTTTTTGATTTTTAGTTTCTGATTTCTATTTTTGGTTTCTGTTTTTTTTTTTTTTTTTAAATGAAAACTTGTTTGATTAAGATTTGTAATATAAAAACTGAAAATAAAAACTTGTTTGGTTGAGGTTTTTAATAAACTTTATTATCATTATTATTATTATTATTATTATTATTATTATTAATTTTTAATAAGTTATTCTTATTATTATTTATTATTATTCTTCTTCTTCTTCTTATTATTATTTATTGTTAATAA
>JANVCQ010000057.1:35263-48869 GCA_025531925.1 Erythroxylum plowmanianum | reverse complement strand
TATTGTTATAAATTTTCTACTTACTATTTTTAATACTATTAATATTATTATTTTTATTATTAATTTTATTATACCAATTTAATTATCTTATTATTATTATTATTATTATAAAATTTTACATTATTATTATTATTATTATTATTATTATTATTTTCGAGATAGAAAGTAGGGATATGTTAGTTTTCTGTCAAAGAAAATATGTTGTCAAAATTCAGAAAAATGATATCTTTTGGTTTCTGTAAAACTGTTGTAAATGATATCTTTTGGTTTCTGTAAAACTGTTGTAATTTTTTTATTTTCAGAAATAAAAGATTGCAACAAAATAAGTTAAATACGTTTTACTTACCTTTTTATTTTTTTACAAAAACAACAACAGAAAATAGAGGGAAAAAAATAGAAACAAATAGCCCTAAGCTATATGAACTTGTGCAGAAACGTTGATACGTTGAGAATCAGGAAGAGATAGTATTGCCTAATGGCATAAGGTACATGGTACATGCTTCTCAAACTCACACCTTAAGCTATTAAAAGTTGAAACATACATACCCAACTTCAACCCTACGATTGGAAACAGGTAATATGAGCTGAGAGTTGGCGGAGGCGCATCTCCAAGACCAGGAGACTTGGCAGGGATTGATCTCAGGGGACAAGTTCAAGCAAGTGGAGAGATGTTTGTCGACACATTTGGTAGAGAGAAGAAACCATTGGGTCTGGCCTTATAACAAAGGAATGTGTGAAGGGATAGAATATGCATTGAGATCAATTAACTCAGGATGTAGAAGGAGAATTGTAGTTCCTCCTGGCTTGGGATTTGGAGATACTGGTGCAGACCTGGGTCCTGGTGTGCAAATTCCACCCTCTGCCACTCCTGAGTACATTGTTGAAGTTGCAACACTCTAAAATTTACCAGCTTGAAGTTGCAACAGTCATGCTTTCCCATGTAAAAGCAAATTCAGAGGTTCAGAGTTAGAAAATTCAACCATTAGGCTCATATGTATCACTTATTTTTGTAAATTTGAATCCCTTAAGAACGAAATTGAGAAACTTCAAAAAATAGGCTCTCCAAATCCAATACTTATGGAAGATTTTAAAGGTGAAACCATAAAATTAGTGATCTAACACTTGGAATCAATTTCGCACTAATTGTACCACCTTGACTGAACTTGGATTCCTTTTTACCCATAAGAAAATGTAAGAAAATAGTCATCCGAACATTAATCTGCCGAATCTTTTCCTTCTCACTTTCCATTCCTAAGCATCCAAGTCCTCTGACGCTTAAAGCCTATTTCATAATTCTTAATCATCAGCAATAGCATAACAGAGGCCTTCGAAATTAAAAGAAGTCAATGCCCAATTGGTCTAAAACGAAGAAAAGTTCGTAACTTTCACAAACACGAACGCTGGACATGTCTCAGCCTCAGAAACAGATAGGACTCTGCTATTATTGAAAGAAGAAGAATGCACAGAGTCGCTGATACATACACAGTTGAGCAGCTGGCAAAAACCAACTCCTTTTTTTTCACCGAAATAGTCGTTATTCCTAAGTAATTATCTTAGACAGGAGTATTTGCTGTCTTCTACCCATCCAAATGGGAACCGTTATAGACTCTCATTTTCTCGCTCTCACTGCCTTTGTCACTGTAAGTCTGCATTTTCCTTTGTCTTTCTGCTGAGGCTTGGAATTTATTGCATGGGTTGGTCTTCTTTGTAGTTGTTGATGTCGTTGTTGCTGCTGCAGGTGGGTTATCAGTTTATGTTCTTTATAATCACTGCTCTTCTCAAGTTTGATAAAGTCACTGACTTTGCTGGTAATTCGCTTCCATTAGTTTTTCTGGTTTGGTTATTCTTTTCTAGGTTCGTATTTTCTATGTTTTCCGTCAATTGTGTTGATGGATTGGCTGTAAATTTCGTTCTTTTCCATGTTCTTGTGGTTCTAGTTAAAAGGAAAACAGGTTTGTTAAGAAATGGCTCTTCTTCTTTCTTTTTTTTTCCTAATATCAGGAAGCACGAATTTCATCATACTTGCTGTGTTGACTCTGGTTGTAAAAGGGTCATGGCATTTCAGACAGGTGAATGTCTCTTCTTGCAAGTTCACAATTGGTTTAACATTCCAGTGTCAATCTATCTAGACTTATGGAAAGTAGAGATCATATATTAGTAGTTGTACGATGAATCGTTTCTGAATTCTGTGAAGTTGGAATTGCTTGAGGAGAGCTACCTGCAAAGCTTCTCACATTCTTTTAATCCATTCTGCACATTAAATTTCTTTCTCGTTTTCTTTTAGTTAGACGATTGGTGTTTGTAAACATCTCTTGTATGTTCTATAGCAATTGTCTTATTTTATATCAAAGAAAAGTAATCTATTAGGTCTACATTTTTTTCAACTTTCTTGGACTTATTTAAATGAATATTGTAATGGAACAAACAATTTCTTACAAAGTGGAGCAGAATTGCTCTATACCTTCATGAAGTTCTCTCCATTGCCTCTGAGCAACAAGTAAAGATGGAAGCAGCCATTAATGTTACAGTTGCTGAAACATTTTTTTCTGAACCACGAACTTCATTTTATCATTCATAATCATAGTGTTGTATTTGTTGAATTGTGTGAATTATATTGAGTCTCGTTTAGTTTTCATCTCTTATGCAGTGCAAATGGCTTCCTCATTTGATATTCCTCCTCTAACTGCAGGTAGTCTTAAGTTTGCTTGTCATAGTATGGGGTTTTCGTCTGGGATTGTTCCTATTGATGAGGTACTATTGACAATGCATTGCTCTTGGCCTGTATGCTATGCTTCTGTCAGTAAACTCTAATTTTTAGATTTTTTAACCTTCAGGCTTTCATAACATTATTCCAAAAGAATAATTTTCATAAAAAACTTTATTCTAAAAGAAATCTGAGTTTTGAAGTATGCTGGATGAGTGGGGAGTAGGTTTGGCTTGCAAGATTTACTTTTACACAATTGCACAACACCAGTTTTTTCTTTTCTTCAATTATTCAAGGCTTTCAAACTCGGATCAATGGGGTAATGATCCATCAAACTATCATAAGACATCAACTCTGAACAACCAATTCAAGCTAAAACTTTCATGCTTTGATAGAATGACATATTAGATGGTCCTGCATCACCTCGATTCAACCATTGTTAAGAAAATATGCTTCTGCTTGAAGGTAGACATCTATGTTTTTGCATGTGAAATTATACTTATGGTAAAATTGCTACTAATTGACTCTGGATTTTGTTCTTGAATTCTGGCTCTGAAATGTTCTATACAGAATAATTCAATGGGGAGAGGACAGACGTTTTGATGAAATGCGTAACAATTTGGGGAAACTAGCGGTCTTCTGGACATTTCAGGTTTTTGAACATATCCTTTTTTCTTTTTAGGAATACATCCATCTCAACATCTCGATACTCGATGCAGTGGTAGTTTGATGTTAACTTATGAAATCTCATGTGCTTAAACTTCCCTTCAGGCTATCTGGGTCTGGACTGTGAGCTTACCTGTAACAGTGGTCAATGCTAGCAATAGAAAGCCTCGTCTCAAGGCTGAGGATATCATTGGTTGGATAATGTGGTCCATAGGTTTTTCAATTGAAGCAACAGCTGATCAGCAGAAACTGGCATTTAAGAACTCCCCTGAAAACAGGGGAAAATGGTGCAATGTTGGAATGTGGAAATACACTCGGCATCCAAACTATTTTGGCGAGGTATGCCGTCTAGGCTTATGTACTATTAGTGTGGAGCGAATGTTGCACAACTTTTCCTGTTAATGCATCTTAAAATCAAGTGTTGTTGTTACTAAAATAACTTTGAGATTTCTACTTCCTTTTATGGAAGAGTATTACCAAACCAAAATATCACTTCACTATTTTCTCCTTTCAAAGTAGATTTATTTACTCCGCAGGACCTCACAGCATCCTTGTTAACAAAGGATGAAACCTCTTTTCTCCTACTGGCTAGTTGGTATCTAAATCACAACTGCAATGATTATGGTGGGGAAACTCACCCATATCACCAATTTTGAAGATTTATTCATAAAAATTAAGATTTCTGTAGTTTCCAAGTTAGTTTGGATTTTAAAGGGGAGGATAAGTGCACTGGCTGGCTACATGGTAGAAGTTCATCTAAGGAATGAAACCTTAAATGCAGTAATTGCTCATTGATTTATCAAAAATGAGGAAGCGGCAAGTTGAAGTTTTCCCTTTAGTATTGGAGTTCTGCTGGAATATTCTACTAAATTGTCTATATACTCTCAAACTCAACATGACTTTCCTTGGTGTTCTCTTCTAGAGAAGGACTAAAAATGTTGCTTCTCAGATTTTCCTTTGGTGGGGAATTTTCGTAGCTTCCGCTACTGTGCTTGAAGGTGCCGAGTGGCTTGTAATAATTGGCCCGATCTTCCTAACACTCTTGCTTCTTTTCCTCAGTGGGATACCTTTACTTGAGGTTTGCTTCTCCTTTCTTAATATTATATCTTTATACCATAATTTGGTTAAGAAATTCAATATATGCAACATATTGGAACAGGAATCTGCTGACAAAAAATTTGGGAATGTGGCTGCATACAGGGCATATAAAAGAACAACAAGGTTCAACTCATTTTCTTCTTTGTTTTCACTCTTTTCTTTTCTGGAGGAATCTTAACGATAAACCAACTTGCTGTTTTTCAGCCCTCTTATTCCACTGCCCCCATCAATTTATGGGAACTTACCTTCATGGTTCAAAACAATATTTCTCTTCGAGTTTCCTATGTACAATCGTAATCTTCCCAAAGAAGAGTCAACATGGTGAGATTCTACAACGGTGCTTTAATTATGTATGCAAACCCAAATTGATCCATTGTGCATTTCTCATAATAATTGGTGTATAATGGACTTATTACATTAATTCATCCAGCTTGAGGTGGAATTGCTTATTGTGAAGGCAGGATTTAGAGTTATTGCTATGTTTTGCTTGTCGACTGCTTTTCATTTCAGGCCTTCTTTTTGACAAAAAAGCACATTGCTATTTAGATGTGTGTGCATGTAGCGCTTATCTTTGGTTTTTCCTACTTTTGCCCTTCCATTCGTGGTTTCTTTCTTTTGCCTCATCTTCCTACTTTATTCAGAATGTTCATATTCATTGGTAGATTTTTTCTTAGAAAAATTTGGGACTTCTGATAAAAATAGCCCAAATATTTTGAATATAATTTATGCAACTTAGTGACAATCAGAGCTTTAGATATGGATCTGAATTGGTCAAGAGAAGGTAACTAGTACCCAAATGGGATTGGATATAGGTGTGTGCTTCTTTTGTCTAATGATATGGATGCTTTCTAGCAATGGAGAGATTGGTGAAAACATAGTTTACTGGATCAGATTAGGGTGACTTAAATGAAAAGTTACATTAGGAGTCTTGTGTGACAAGATGCCACTCAAGCTTAAAGGTAAATTTTATCGCGATTAGACCACCATGCTCTATAAGGCGGAGTGTTGACCCATCAAACAAGTGCATAGTCTTAAACTAATGGTGACGGAGATGAAGATGCTTGATTGAATGTGCAACCTTACTAAAAGAGATAAGGTTAGGAATGTAATGGTAAGAGACAAATTAAAAGTAGCTACTATTATTGAGAAATTAAGACAAACAAGACTTAGGTAATTTGGACATGTTAAAAGGAGATACCTAGACAATCCAGTGAGAAGATGGGAGAAGATCGTACTTAAAGACTGTAAGAGGAAAAAAGGGAGGCCTAAAAGGAATTGAGAGAAAGTGATAAAAAATGATATGACAATGTTAGAACTTACTAAAGCCATGACTCGCAATAGAAAACTTTGCATATTAGTATATAGATAAAGGATCCCTCATAAAGAGACCATTCTAGTTTCCATAAATTTTTTAACTCTTTTCTCTTGTAGTTAGGCCATACTTATAAGCAGGTAGTAACTACCTGTTAGAGATTTAACCTAAACCTTTACCTAGCTTTCTTTAAATTATTATTTATTTATTTATTTATTATTATTATTATTATTAATTTTCTCATTATCAGTATTATTATTATTATTTATAATTTTATTTTATTATTATTATTATTTATTTTTCCCCTCTCTTTATATGGGTCATTTGAAAGCAGTTTCTCTATTAGTTAAGAATAATACTGCGTATTATCGGACCTCCTCAGATCCCACATTAGTGGAATTTTTACTAAATATTGTTGTATGTTTCTTTTGTATAATCAGCTCTTTGTTAGGCCTGCTATTAGCAGCTTGGTCGCTTTTTGAAAACTATTTCTTCCATCCAATGTTAACAGGAAATGCTTGAAAATTCCTTTTAAACTTGAATAAAATTGCCACCAAAATTGATGCATCATCTCAAAATTGTTAAGGTTGCTTTGTGTTTAGCATCTTTTGCACAAGTTTTATGCTTTCTAATGATTGCTGTGTCATGTGCACAGCCTACTTGAGCTACCTGAAAGTTGATTGCTTAGGTTTTGAACTCTTGAGGTATTTCATGCATCATTGGTGTTGTCCTCAATTTTGGAGTTCATTTTATTACCATATTTGCTTATTTTTATTACCAGATTCTCCCTTTTTCTTGTGGCTTCGATCTAAATAGGACAGGCAAACTAGATTCCGTAAATTTTGGATTTAATTTTCACTAGTAGATTCTGCCTTTTGTATGGCTTAGTTCTAAAATAGACATCCATTTTGTGCAAGGTATAGACGAGCTGGTAAGAAGTCCGGGACCGACTGAAGAATTAAACTTGAGACTTTGCAGTTGATAGTTCACTCTGCACAAGATGTGACAAAACTGTCCTTGTTGCTTCTGATCTTTGTTTATGCTTCTGCCGTGAATAAGATGAGATTTAAGTTTTATCACAATTGTACCGTTTATCTTTTCAATTGATTAAATAAAGTAGTGGTCTTATGTTCAAGTAATGGCATCCTTATTTAATCTGGCAATCAGATGGTACATTTAATCTGGCAATCAGGCATCTTCCACATGAAGTACAGACAAAATAGCGACAGATTTTGATTGGGGGGTGAAAAAGAAAAATTTGCATTTACGTACAACTTTTCTGCATAAGAAGATAGTTACAATTTACTACTGTTGACTAGGAGACCTTGGAGTTGTGTCAAATTAAGGAAAAAAAAAAAAACGAATTACAAGCCTGCAGTGTTATTGATGTTCTCCAAGGAAACCACAGCACCAGATTTAAACTCACTCGATGCTTGTGAACGTGACGTAAGAATATAAATGACCCAAAAGTGTAGGCATACAAGATAAACCAAAGACCATAATTTTGCAGCAGGATTTCTCCTTAAAAACACTGCCCCAGCCAAAAATATTGCATCTAACTGCAGAAGCAAAGATCCCAGCTGTTTCTTTCCTGTGTGTATTTTTTCTTCAAGTAATGGCCTCAACTTTGATTCAGACAAGTCCCTTGTTCCTGATTCTATATCGTTCGAGCTCATCATTGACTTATTTTCTTCCAGCAACCTTGCAACTGCCTGCAAAACCGTCATGAAAAGAAATGCAATGACAAAAATCAATTGGCCATCATTTGTCGCCAATGGTAATAATATTGATACTTCGGTAAGAGTATACCTCAATTCTAAAAAGAAGAGTTGCCTTCTCTGAGGAGAGAGCCTCAACCTGGTTAAATATGCAGATTTAAGCTGTTACTATCGTATAAGCTTGTAATTGTTTTGTGAACATATATATAGCAGAACAATTGTGAATAAGTAAACCACACTAACATAAATCTCAATCATAGCTCTGCAACAAAATGAATCATAATTAATCATTAGTCTCAAACCCTTGTTGATCCTTTAATATAAAGGTTGAAGTTTTGTAATCTTTTCCTGTCAATGAGAACAAGTGAAACACTGTTTTTCTGAACATTAACATGAAAAGCAATCAAGTGCGCAGCTTTTGAAATCTTTGAACACAATAAGGTATATGAATTATTAAAAGAAAATGAAGATAGTTCCTCATAGTATGGTCTGAATAGAATATGAATCCCAAAGATGTAGCAAGATAA
Source organism: Erythroxylum plowmanianum (assembly GCA_025531925.1). NCBI lineage: Eukaryota > Viridiplantae > Streptophyta > Magnoliopsida > Malpighiales > Erythroxylaceae > Erythroxylum > Erythroxylum plowmanianum. Next base: position 40,844 of record JANVCQ010000057.1, on the reverse strand, counting down.
ATTCATGGAATAAATTGCAGTGACCAATCCTTTTTGTTCACTGTAGTTGCAAATATATCATATATCAACCAGTATTAAATTTCATCTTTCCGCTTCGTTTTCTCAGTGCGCAAACACTGAAGCTTGCATGCTCATGTGATTGCATTCTTGAAAAATATCTAAACGAAATTCACAACCTACTCTCTTGGGGACAGGAAAGGGACTAGCTGTTAATTGAATCTTCAAAGCCAACACTACTTCAAAGGTACTAGATGCTAACCCTCAAAGTTAGACGTTACTAAGAAGAATGTTTAACATAAAAACCTGGGCCTGTTTCTGAATTAGATGATCAGTCAACTGATTTAGCCTTCTCTTGAGTTCAATTTCTACTTCTGTCGGATCCTCCATCTCCTTTCTTGTCATTTCAATATTCACTTCCAGCTTCTTTGCCTGGAGTACAATATAACAGAATAAATTTGTAAATTTAAGTAACCAAACGAAGCAGATCCATGCTGTGATGGAAACAAACATAAATAGAATGATCCGCTCTAGATATAACAACTAGCAGCATGAACCACTACATATTTGTCAATCTTGGCTTCCACAATCATCTACTGCCACTAGTGAAGAACATTTTCCTTAATGTTGTGCTTCGCTTGACACTAACAAAAATGATCTTTGCATTGGGATAGCAAAGCCTCTCCTAAAGCTCATACATTAGCTTTGTCCGCAGAAAATAAAGGTGTTAACAAGTTGAACTATTCATAATAGGGATTGCAAGTTAAACTGCATTATTTTATATATCTGCATTAACTCTCAGCAAGAACTTAAAAGCGAAAAAACAAACTAAAATCTAAACAAAAGCTTTAGTTTTAGGAAATTGAGTTATAAAACATAGCATAATGCTTTCCGCAAGCATTAAAAGAAGACTAGGGTGTCATATCAACGGTGCACACATATGGAGCAACTTTAAATTGGGGAATATAGCGTCAAACCATTTGAGCTTAACCTGATCTTCCAATTTTGTAATTTTATCCATTAGGCAAGAATACTCTGCTTCAAGTGCTTCACGTTCAAGTTCAGCTCCTTTGGAAGCTGCCAACTAAAAGTTTTCAGGGAAAAAAAAAAAGTTAAAATGGGCCAAGTTTTATGCAGCACCATGAAAGCACTGGAATGCCCTCTAGATCCCAGCTAATAGACAGAGATCATAACTGCAAAATTTTACCCACTTGATTCAGGTAAGTTCCAGAAAAATGTGTCTTCGAGATTCTCCTCCTTAGTTCTACAATGAAAAGAAGCTTAGGTAATGCATAAACAAATTTAGAACAAAACAAAAGATATAATACCCTCTCATCTATCATCTGAAGTTAGTATAATAAACCAATTCAATGAATGCTAAAATTCATTCATAATTGGAATTTACTTAGGTAGATTGCATAAGTTGCACTCATAAAATATCAGGAATAAATGATAAATATTTAGGTTCTTTTACAAATTCTTCTCTTCAGATTCATGATTGCAAAAGATAAAAGTAGACCACAGTGACTATCTAAGTTTGAAACTCGATAAGGTAAATGTATTTTCACTAGACACATCTCCCCTTCCCTCTACATATCATCCATTTTACAAAAGCATGCATAAGAAACCAAGCTTGACATGCAAAAAATTTGACTAATTAATAAGAAAACCTCCTTCATTGAAACAAAGGTGCAAAAGAAAATATAAAATTTCCAAAAGAAAACCAACTCCTATAATTGTTAAAATCACCTCTGTTCAACTTTGGAAATTTGATTCTTGTTTTTTGTATTCTCAAGTTTCATCTCACATATCAGTTCAATTGGTTGCTCTAGTACTACTGCAACTAAAAATATATAGCACAATCAATTCTACCTGGAAATGTTTGCACAATAGTATGCTATAGATAGAAAAAAAAAAAGAAGAAGAAAAGATTGTCTCTACATTAGTCTAAACAGTTAAAATCCAATATAGCACACCTTCAAGGGCCACTTCTTTTAATTCAAGCTGTTGTCGTAGTTCAGCAACTTGATTCATCTGGTCAGTAAAAGATGAAACAGTTAGTAAGCTTACAAGCAAGCGAGCAAGTTTGTCAGAGTAAGGACAGCTCAAAAATATCAACGCCCAAGTGATAACAGTATATTTTCTATTCTAGAAAAAAAAAATCAGGTTAGTATGTTGATGATGATATAAAAGACATAGCCTAATCAAACTCCAATCAGTTTCATCTAATTTCAACATAGCAGCTAGAAATGTTACTATTATTATTTTTATGATTTTATCTGAAGCACTATGGAACCACATTCTGTGGTTCTCACAACCAATGTTTATCAAAGAACAATCCCTTCACACCCACTCCTCTCTTTCCCACTCCCCCAACTCTCCCAAAATTACCCCAGAATAAAGCAAAAGTTGACTTCAATATCTAATAGTCCTTTTCATTTTCTTCTGTGTCTGTTCTTTTCGGATGTACACCAAACAGCACCTTTAGCTGTATCTTCTAGAACATAAGGTATACTAGTGCCATTACGGAGGGAAGAATATTCATCATAAAACTAGCTGAAAGTTCTTTTATAACCTTCTGAAGCAGTTTCGTATACTCAATTATTTTACATAAAAAAATCTCAAGTACATTTCAATGCTCTCTCGAACATAATCAATGCAACGAACATGGGTAGGCACATCAATCAAGCCTTACATGCACTTTCTCCATACCTCTAATTCAAGATTCTTCTGTGCAGTAGCAAGAGATCTAGCAAGATCAGCATTCACAGCCTGCAATCACATCAGTGTTTATAAGTAACTAAATTCAAAGATTATACACTATCTGGTTCAACATCTTTGTCAGCTGTTTTCAACTGCTATAGTCCCGATTCCTGAACGATAGACCATAGGTCAGTGAAAAGAAAATCTTAAGAATCCTCATACACAAGACAGTATACCTCAACTTTAGCCAAACGTGAAAGGGCTTCCATTCTGGTGTTATTATGTTTCTGCTTTTCTAATTCAACAGCTTCCATTGTTTCCATCGTGGTCATCTGCAGCTGTGAAGCCTGAGACAGGCAATATTAACCACATAAAATGTCAGCAAATCAAGGAAAGTTTGGAAAAAAAGATCATCGGAGAACCAATACAACATGAATAATGCTCCTCAAACATCAAGAACAGCTAAAATTGCAGTTTCCACCTGTGATAGTACTTTAAATCCTGAGAAGTGAGGACTGCCACCGAGAATAGATTGTATACTGAATTTAAATCCCCAAGAAAGATATTCATGACCTAAAATTAAGGCATGTAATCTAAATTGGTGAATGACACTAGTTCTCAGAACAGGGAAATATGACTGTACAGCAGCCATAAATCAGCCGAAAATAAAATTGCATATGTCACACTAGAGGCAAAAGCTTTATTTATAACTTCACCTCTTGTACTTGTTGTTTAGCTCTTTCCTCAAGTATCTTCTCCAAGCTTTGCTTCTCCCCTTCCAATCTGGCAACCATATTCTCCCGCTCTTTGATGGCCTCCACTGCTTTAGCAGCAGCTCTCTCAGCCAAAATCTTCTCCCTCCTCTCTCTTTCTCCTTCACTCTCAGAGTCAGATGTTGAACCTGAATCACTACCTGAATCAGAACCCTCATCGCTTGCTGAAAACGATGCTTGTTTCGGATTATCAGAGACTGTACTTCTAGGTACAACACTAGTGCCACGTTTCCCTTTCACTGTACTTGTTAACTGATGATAAACATCAGCCACTGCCTTCCTCCCATCAGATACTTTCTCTAAAAATTCCGAGGACTGATCATTTTGGCTTGTTGCTCGCAAACTGTCCAACTCAATGACATCCTGAGATTCACCATTCACTCCATTTCCATCATTACTTTTCAATTTAACCATTGTGCTGCCTGCCTCCACATCCTTACGTTCCAACCCTTTCCCATAAGAAACCTTACCACTACTCTGCAGTTCAACACCGGAAGACCTAGCAGATAATCTAGATTCATCTCCATCAAATGGTTTCCCATTCAATTTAGTCCCGGATGTGATGTCAGGCTTCTTCTTAGACTTAACCCTACCATCAGGTAGTTTATTATTCTTCTTGTTCCTATCTAGCATTGACAAATTCGATCCAGAACTCACAATCCTCCCACCATTCTTTAAACCACGAATCATAGAAGCCCCATTACTACTGCTACTACTGTTACTACGAGTAGACATCGCCGAAGGGTTATTACTAGGGGTGCTAAGCAGCTCAGTCCAATCACTATCACTTAGCGTAGTTGGCTTACCTTTAGGCTGCGGACTACTTGAAGCCTCCTTCTCAGCATTATTAACTCTACTACTACTATTATTATTACTATTATTAAAAATACCATTAGCCACATTGCTGATACCAGGATCAATCTTCAATTTTCCCAAGTATCCAGTATCATTGTTGTTGTAGCCGTCGGTGTCGTAGATTGTTGTCTTCTTCTTTAACTGGTCTTTTAGAGACACGCTGGCTCCAGTTTTCTGTGGGACATGGAATCTCTGGTCTTCAGATCGCAAAGCCTCATTCTTGTTCAACGATTCCGCCGCTTGTTGATCGATCTGATTAACCACCATAATTTCTCATATCATAATTCAAAACAGGATCTTTTTTGAAGGAAAAATAAAAAGAAAGAAAATTTAAGACAAAGAAAAAAAATATGCCTGTTCAAAGAAGGTCTCGGCGACTTTGAGCTTGGAGGAGATCCAATTGGCCATTGTCGCAGTTTTTCCCGATCCTCAGATCAGTTGCTGTTGGCTCTGTCCAGCATTTTATGGAAATATTTAAGAGAAAACTAATCAAAATTTTAATTTGGGAGATGGTGAGATTTGAGTTGAAGAGCAAACGCGAAAGGAGTGGGATGATGATGATGGAACCTGGAAGGCTCTCGCTAGCTTGACTGTGTGGCAGAAAGCTTTTGAATGACCGTACGCAGTTTGCTGTAAATCGGTTTATAGCGTGGAAGATCTTGATTCGTCCGTCACGGAAACGGGAGGCTACGACCGAGGTACGTGTCGGAATGCTTGCACGTGATGTAACTCGCTCCACACATGCTTGACTAGGACTCAACAACTTCCCCCAACGCGGCGAGAGCAAGGAACTGTGTTTGGCTTCAGACCTCAGACTACGATAATATCGAATGGAAATAAAAATGGGATCACCTAAAGATAGATAAACTAGATAAGAACAAACAACTGTAACTTTGAGTGAAAACAATGTTTGTTGTCCATAAATTTATTGAAATTACATCACATAATTATATTTAGAGAAAACTTTGCTAATCATACTATCCTTACGTCTACTTAAGTTCTAAAGTACTTCAAAAACCTTTTCACTTTAATTTTAATCTTAATATTTTAGTGACTCCTATAATATTTTGCATTATATCTTAATCAAAGTTATGAATACTATACCGCGCTTGGTACCAGATTGGACTCTGGAACGGAACTGTACTGGTACCGGTCGGTACTGAGTACCGTTTTGAGTAATTTTTTAAATTTATGAAATAGTCCCTAAAATTTTTAAAAATTGCAAAATAGTCCATATTGGTATATTGTACAGT
>JANVCQ010000057.1:14875-26390 GCA_025531925.1 Erythroxylum plowmanianum | reverse complement strand
TGTCACATATTAATAGATCCATTTGTCACTACATAATTTGTCTCTTATTTCAATATTTTTCCTAGTCTAAAATACTTTAAATTTTTGATCAATTTTTCTAAAATTCACCAAAAATTTTGAAATAATTCTAATAGTCTCCAAATAAATTTTTAGCGCAAATAATCCATAACTCACATTTTACTCGCAATTAGAAACCAATTATACCCAAAAAATGTCATGAATGCATGTACAGTTATTTGTATAAGTCAAAATTCATATGCACATATCAGCGAATACTCAATTATGCAAAGCATATGATGTACTGAAAATTCCTAAATTTTTTAACCCCTAATATGGGGTGTTACAGGGTGTATGGACAACTTTTCTGGTGCACTATTCCTATTTTTGGAAAATACCTTCTGCATTCGTAGTTTATGAATTCTCTACCATTGTCTGTTTGGATCTTTAAGATCTTTTTATCATATTGTCTTTCAATGTTTCTGATAAACTGGGTTATAGTAGATTATGTTCTATCTTTGTGTTTGAATATAAAGGTCCAGGTAGCTCTAGAGAAATCATCCACGATAAAAAATTGTAATCCATCTAGAGTGGTACTCTATAAGGTCGACAAACATGATAGTAAGACAAGTTGTGATTAAAAAACTCAATTTCAAAGATGTGTCGTATTTTCTCCTTGGAAACATGTCCTAATCTGCTATGCCAAACATCAAAGGAAATAGAGGCACTAAGGGCTACATTCTTAGTTTTATAAAAGTCTAAAGGAGGACCTTTCAAAGTCCCTGAGGATCGTAAGCTATTGGTGGTTAGCTCATACAATCCACTTCTAGCCTTGATAGCTGCCATAACAATGTTAGTCCGTAGGTCCTGTAAAAATAGATCATTAGATATGAAAATTACAACAATGTCAATCTATGTTGTGAGTTTATTGACATAAAGTAAGTTTCTTAAAAAATTTGGTATGTGCAGAACTTCATCGAGAGTAATTTTGTCACAAATAGTAGTCTTACATATGTGATTCACTTGTTGTTTTGTGCCATCTGGGAGTATAATAGGCTCGTATATGTTGTTTATTTCATGTTTATGACAGAAATCTAAATCTGTAACCATGTATGATGATGCTCCTGAGTCGATCAACCACGTGCATTCATTTTCTGCATTTTAAACATTAGTGTAATTTGTGTTATTACCTGCAAAATTTGCAAGTCCTCCCAACTTTACCTCTCCCGTGGCTTTCCATTTGATTGCTTTAGATATTTCTTGTTGTATAAAGTTGGCTAGACCTTGTGGAATTTGGCCACTCCTCTCGATGTGCTCACAAGATTCTTGTTGTATGTCCATAGGAGAGTCACTGATTATGGCTAGGTTGGCCTTGCTTCTCTGGCCAGTCAGTTCCTTGTACCATTCAAGCACACCGTGGATCTTGAAGCAAGTTTCTATGGTATGTCCTTCTTTCCCACATTTCTCACAATACTTGTCTTCCTTTTTTGTGTATGGTCTCTTGCCACTATTGTTGTTGTTTCTGCCCCCTTTCTTGACATTAGAGTTGGATTGTCTCACCATCATTGCTACGTTTAGGTTATTGTTATTATTAACACTTATTATTTTTTGTCTTTCCACGATTTCCATTATGACAAAAGCTCTATTTACCATAGGCAAAGGTTCCATTAACATGACTTGGTTTACGACATGCTCATAATCTTCGTTTAAGCCTATTAGGAATTGCACTAGTCTGTGTGCATTTTTCTTAGTAGTAATGGCTTTAGTAGCATCACAGGTGCATGTAGGTGTTGGGCTCAGGCTAGTTAGATCATCCCAGAGTTTGTTTAACTTTGAATAGTATGGGGAAATGGTGAGATCACCTTGCTTAAACTAATTGATTTCTCTTTCTATTTGGTACAACAGTGGTCTACTGGCTTCACCAAATCTCTCTTAGTTTGTCCCAAAGTTCCTTGGCTATGGAGAATGAAAGGAAGGCATCACCAAGTTCCTCGACCATGGAGTTGAGTATCCAAGATTTTACCATGGAGTCTGCCCTTCTCTATCTGGTCAGCAGAGCCCTATCTTCTATTGGTTGCATGCATGTTCCATCTATGAAGGAAAGCTTGTCTTTGGCATAGAGAGCTATCATCATTGATTTGCTCCAAGTTAGGTAGTTGTTTCCATTAAAAAGGGTAGTAACTAGGACAACTCTAGGATTTTCAGTGTTTGTCATGGAATACTTTTCTAGATCTGGGTTTTGCATGGGATCGAGGTTGAAGAAAAAGAAGAAAATTAATATTGTTATTGTTACTAATAATAATAACAATAATGAAGAAGAAGAAGAAGAAGAAGAAGAAGAAAATTAATAATAATAATAATAATAATAATAATAATAATAATAATAATAATAATAATAATAATAATAAAGGAGAAAGATTGTCTTTACCTTTTCGTATTTAACGGAATAGGTAAAGACAGGGGGAGGTATCTTTAACTATTCCTGAAAGTATAGAGATAACTAAACTTGATATTAATTATTCTGTATGTTATTTTTTAACCAAACAAAGGAATAACTATTCATTAGAGAATTTGAGAAATTTATGGTACATTTGATTGAGTGAAATAACTATTCTATTAATAGTTGTCTAACAAATAACAACCTCAACTTGTTCAGAAGAGTTTAACCAAGCAAGGTTAAACTCCCTCTTATCCAAAATCTAAATTATTTATAGAAAAAGTGCTTGAATTTATAAATTCATTTGTTTTTGTATATGGAAAATAAGCTTGACAAATATTTGATAGAGATTACCTCTTTTTTTTAACTTATTTTGTAATAAAATATAATAAACCATTGAATTTTTGTAAAGAAAATTTTGAACTTAAGTGTAATTTTGTTATAACTTATTAGCATATAATCCGTTTTAGGAATATTTGTTTACAAAATAATAAGGTGAGTGGATCTAGTAATGATAATACATAAGTGATTGGATGTAAAAGATGTGTTGTTATAACTTATTAGCATATAATCCATTTTAGGAATATTTGTTTACAAAATAATAAGGTGAGTGGATCTAGTAATGATAATACATAATTGATTGGATGTAAAAGATGAGATTGCTAATTCTTTTTTTGTTTATTAACTAATCTAGATTAGGTAAATCAATGTGTAGGGTAACTCAAATGGCTTTTTATAGAAGAAGAAAAATTACTTCGTTACTAAAGATAATGTTGTGAACTACAATACAGTATGCCTTTACTTCATATTTGGTAACAAAGAAGTGAAAATGAGAATGCAACTTTGATTCATTAATTTTTACGAGTTTGGTTATTAGAGATGGTTAACAAATTTATAATGGATTTTAAATAATCTTAAATTTTTATTTTTAAAGAGGGTGCAGATATAACCAAAGATTAAATATAAAAATAACAAATAAAAAATCATAAAATAAAATTATATTTTTCTTTCATATTTTTTCAACATAATTTCTCTCTCTCTATGTGTTTCTTCTCGATTAAACCTCTCTGTTCTCTTTCTTTCTAGTTACTTCTCAACACATCTTTTGAGGTTAGTTTTTACGGTTCTAAGCTTCTTTTTAATCTCTTTGTTTTTCTTTTTATAATAGATTTGTGTTTGATGTAATGTTGTTTAGTTAAATTATTATATTAGTTATTACATGATGATTTTATTTTCTCTCTTTTAACAGAGATGTAGAAGACGATTGTTTGGAGGAGAGAAAAGACATCTATGAATCATCATCAACCAGACAAATTGAAGATCAAGATCAAATTCCTTCCTATTGGAACAAATCAAATAGATTTTTGTTTCTTTATTCCTCAAAAATCAAAGATTATTGTTACTATTATTACTATTGGGAAAGAAAATCAAGGATCTCCAAGACGTTGCAGCTGCTGTGAAAGAGAGGATTTTGGTGGCATCTTGCGGAGTGCTGAAGGTTGGGGGCCTTGCATGGAAAAAGAAGAAGAAGAATATGACGAGGCGGAGAGATTAGTGCAAGGCTTAAGGGTCTCTTTTAAGGCTTTGAACTGGTGGTTAGAGCTCGGTACATTTGTCAAACACGCCTCCCCTCCACACCACCGCCCGCTTAGGTGGCAGGTAACTGCTCTCTTTTTTTTACTGATTTGTCTTGGATGCAAGGCGCGTGGAAACCGCCTCAGCCCCAGGCTCAGTTCCCAGGTACACATTTTTACTCTGTGCTTCTTAAAGTGTTAGTGCAAGTTATCCGTTTGTCATGGGGTTTATCCTGGTTAGAAAGTTGGTCTCTTAGACATCTCGTTGTGTGTCTTCGTACGTTTGTGGTGTTAAGGGGGGATCGTCCCAGTTTTCAGTTCAGTCTTTTTATTTCTGGAGTTTTGTATGTTTTGATACTATCAAGCCCTCTAAGGAGATGAAGCTCATGAGTTTCTCGTGTAGTTGAAGATGAAGGTCACGAGCAAAGGAGTTCTCTATTATCTCGTCTGCAATGACCATTTACTCTCCTCTGTAAACTCTCTTTTAAGCCATGAATCACAGTGCGTAACGTGCGATCTTGCTCTTGAAAGAGCTAAAGTGGGATAGATCGATTTGTAAGCTATTGTTAGATTCAAACAGTCCAGTTGTTCAGTGATGACAAGGCTCGATGGTGTTGTGCGATATTGAATTTTTTTTAAAATTTTAAATTTTTTTACTTATTTATTTATTTATTTATTTTTAAACTGCCTATAGGGTCTGACTCTGACATACTTTCCCCCGTTACCTGCCTTGAGCCACCTGACATGCACCAGAAGCAATCTTTTCTTCGAGCCGTTGGTAATCCGCTGTAAAAGCTGACGTGTCTACTAATACCACCCAATTCCCCTTGAACTTACTTTCCACTTTTCTCATCAACTCTGTGCAAAAGACTTTTATTATAGAATCACCTTCGGCCTTCCCTTAACCATCACTTGCATGACCAAACAATTGTGGCTTACTGGGCGCCACAACTTTGCCACGTGTGGTTGATTGTGCTTATCCCCAATGGGTCCAAGGCTTTCATGGTCGTTGTTGCTTCTACATGCTTGTAGTTTTTCTTCTTTGTTGAAGTTCCTACCTATCTACTTTTTTTTAAATATTAATTTTATTCCTAGCATTACGTGTATGAGTAGTTTCGTTTTGGTATCCCTACTATTCTTTTATTTCTTTATCGGATAGTTATCTGTAGTGTTATTAATAGTGGTATTTAGTTATTTATTGAATTTCTTATTTTTCACTTTCCTTCTTTATTAGCAATATAATTTTCTTACTAGTAGCGTACAAGATCGTGGGATTGTCGCACTCTTAGGGCATTAATCAGGGAAGACTTATAGCGCAGCTAGCATCGAGAAAAGCTAGTCTTGGAAAGGTGAAAGGTAATACCAGATTATGGTCACCATCAGGTATATTTATGGATGTACTACCAGTCTTTCCATATTTATTCTTTGTAACCTACATCTTTATTATCATGTCACATATGCATGTGGGCCTATTGGAAACAGCCTCTCTACTATGTAGGGGTAAGGTTGCATACTATCAGGCCCCCCCAGACTCTGCTTCATTGCGAGATTTCGGGGTATGATGATGATGATTCTATTTATTTTCTCAATTATTTTTAAGTATGAATGACACAAACTTAATTTCCTGTGTTTGGCTCAATTTGATTTTAATAATTTTAATTAAATCACAAAAATCTCTTAAGTTGAAAGTTCTTATGTATAAATATATTAATACGACGAAATTTTGTAGAAGCCAAAAACTTTTTCCAGCCTTCACACCCCTTATATAGTACTTTAAAATTCTATACCTTTACTTTCCTAATAATAAAAAATTGCTTCAAAACTAACTTGGTAACAATATATTGGAATTTCAATCTAGGGATAATCCACGTATCAGATGGAACATTATAGGTAGCCAAATAGTGAAAGGCTCTAAGTTAATAGGAAAATGAGAGAGCTTATATTCTATCTTTAGCCTATGTAGCAGACACATTGGAATCATACAAAATGAAAGTTTTTTTTTGTGTGATTTCTAAAGAACTTACATTTATATATAAGTAAAATCTGGCTTTGGTATGATAACTGGACTGGCATGAGCCCCCTCATCCGAAATACATATGTACTCCTTTCGAGAAATAATTTTTCACTTCATTATAAAGTTTTTTCTTTGATTTGTAATGGGACTTGGAGAGGGGATTTTAGAGGAATTGATTCATTGGCCCAATTCTTCCCCCAATTGGACAATGAGATATTAATAGATTCAATCATCTGGACTCTTGATCCTAGAGGCAAATTCTTAAACAAATCTTGTCATCAGTTGCTAACAATGGGCTTACAAGTGGTATCTTGGTCCTCTCTATTATGGCAAAACGACTTTCAACTAAAAGCAACTTTTATTTCTTAGCTTGCTATTAAAAACAGGGTAAGAATTAAAAGCCAATGGTACGGTTATGAGAATCATACTTGCACTCTTTGTAAAATGGCCTCAGTAGATAGAAATCATCTTTTCTTCCTATGTAGTTTTTTAAGGGAATTCTGGAGTAGGATCCTACTCTTATTACCTAATACTGGATATTCCTATACTTGGGAGCAATCTCTTAATTGAGCCATAAATAACTCAAAGAAAGGCAAGCCAAATGCAATCCTTTATAAGGCGACATTCACTTCTACTATATACTTCCTTTAGAGACAGCGGAACTATTGAATGTTTGCTAATCAAGAAGAGGGGAAATATCAACTGTCTAACAGGCTCATAAACTGTATTCGGTCTATCTTAATTGCCAAAAATTTTAGGAACACACTCTCGCAAGATATGAAGAGTAAATGGCATCTTTAACCTATTTTAAGATGTACCTTTATTTAGTTTCTTTCTATTAGTATTCTTGTTAGTATAGATTTAAGTTGAAAATTGTGTTTTGTAGACTTAGCTTTGTATAAAGTTAATCTATTATTTATTTTCAAAAAAAAATAAAGGAAGTTTTTGTGAAACAATTCAACTGAAAACTTGGAACTTAAACACTTAGCCATATTACCTGAATCGAACTTTATCCTTGGCCTCCTAGCTACCACGTCCTTTTCATGATCCTAAGGCTTCACTGGTGCTTTCTAAACCATTCTTCTTTACAAGGCACTTACTTTGATTTTCTTTTTTAAGTGACTATTCACCTCTTCCTAGTGCTTTTGCACTACATATTTTGATTGTTTTGCTTTGCTGTATTTATCTACTAACTTTGCATCTACATTTAATCATTGTGCTCTTGATAAAACACATCATTATAGGTAGTATGTCAGTAGAGGTAAGAGAAATAATTACCCCAAAAAACATATGTAGCTATTTACCTAGATTTACCAAATCAAAACTGGTTTATTTTCAGCAACCTATAAGCCATGTCCCTCCCTCAGTAAGATGACCATTAGTACCAAACCCTATAAAGCCATAAAGTTGATGTTGTTCCCTTAATTAGGGCTTAATATGAATTTTTTTGTTCATCTTTCTTATCAAATCAGTATATATATTTATCTAAATCATGGTGTGGTTAATGACAACTAATGCTTTGATTTTTAATATATTGCATCATCATCATCATCATCATCATCACCATCATCATCATCATCATCATTATTATTATTATTCGAATGGCAATCATGGTTCATTTACCTTGACATTATGATTTTCTATACTTGTGGTACATATTAAGAAGAAGAAGGATGAGAATTATTGTGACACTGTTAAACTTATTATCATATTTACTAAGGAGGCATAGATTAAAAATGACAAAAGAGCCTAGTAGGCATAATCTATTAGTTCGAATAACACATCTTGATGGCATGATTGTCGACAGTGACATTGCATATATTGAGCAACTTTATATAGATGGACATACTTTTGACATATTATGCTCAATGCTATTAAATATTGGTGGATTAAAAGATCTTAAAAATATAGATATAGAGGAAATGGTGACATTTTTTTTTAATATATCCTTGCTTTTGACGAGAGAAATTGAGCAATCAAGTATGATTTTTAGTGTTTGGGAGAGACAGTAAATAGACATTTTCATAATGTGTTGAGAGTTGTGCTTAAGATATGGAGAGTTGTACTTAAAGTCCCTAAACCTAGCCCTGAGAATAGCCTCGATGAAAATGGAGGTGGTTTAAAATAATAATATTCATTTGTGAAACTTTATTTAGTTCAAAATTTACTTTTAATCGATAATGATGATATGATTTTTCTAAATTTCAAAATTGCTTAAGAGCTTTAGATGTTACATATATGAAGCTAAATGTACCAAATATTGAAAAATCATGATATTATACTCAAAAGAATGAGATTACCATAAATATCTTAGTCGTATGTACTATGGATATGCAATTTATAAATGTATTACCTAATTGGGAAAGTTCAACTGCTAATTGTAGGTTGCTTCGAGATGCATTATCTAGAAGAAATGGATTAAAAATTCTTTAGGGTGAGATATTTAATGTTATATATCCAAATCATTTTTCTATATATTAAAATTATATGGTTAAAATATTTGACATGGTATGTAATAGGTCAATATTATCTTGTTGATACTAAATATAAAAATTATGAGGGATTTCTTGCACTATATAGAAGTCAACGATATCATCTTACTAAATGGAGATCAAGACATCAACCAAATAATTGAGAAGTTTATTTCAATACGAACTATTTTGCAACTAGAAATGTTATTGAAAGGACGTTCAAATTACTTAAGTTATAATGAGGAATCTTAAGAATTCCATTTTATTATTCAATTGACACTCAAAATGATGTCACATTATTTTACTTTTACATCTACAATATTATTCGTTAACATATAAGAAAGATCCATTAGCAGGTGAGTTGGATGTTATAATAAAAAATAATGACCATATTAATTACATTAATGATATGGAAACGTCTTACCAATGGACTGCATGGAGAGATAGTTTAGCAAGAGACATGTTATGTCATTATAAAAGCTAAAAGAGGACATTGACATTTATTATTGACAATTTCTATAATTTATTTGTTATTTTCTTGAAAATCTTTGAATATTATTTGTTATTCATGAATATTGTTTATTTCTTTTACATATGCAACCTTTTAATTAATTTGTATCCATTTTCATTTTTCTTATAGTTTCTAATTGTACATATGATATAGATGGAATCTCATAAAGAAAACAGAAATAATATGCAATATGTAGCTATTTAAGGAAGAGGAAAAAATAGAAGACATGGCAAGCTCCATATGGAAGACAGATTGCAACTATAAGAGTGGATATTATTTTGAAACTGAAAGAAGTCTTAAAAAAATAATGCCAGAAATTGATCTTAAAGCAAAATCTCATATTGAATCCAAAGATAAAATTTTGAAGAAGCTATTTAGACACATATTGAATACTAAAAAAAAGGTATAATGAGCAAAAATGGTAATTGGTGATAAAGACTTCTATATGGGTTAAGCAAAGGTATAAATCCATTTTTTAAATATATTTACTATTTATTTTTGTATTGGATTATTTGTTCACATAATTAAATACCAATTAAGTTATAAAAATCTAATATCTAAGATTGATCTTTATTTATCAAATATTTATATTAAATTTTAAAGTTTTTAAAATTTGCAATTAAGTCCAACTTGTTTAAAATTATTTTCAAAATATTATTCTTCCTTTACCAAAGATTTTCAAATTAATACTAATAAAAAAATAAAAAATAAAATAATATTCTTTCTATTTACTTTAGGATAACAAATCCTATATATATAAAAAACAGATGTGAATTTAAGTAAGCTATAGAAGGGTAAACAAGAGTGATACAATGAGGTTAAACATGAACAACTTGAGGTTGTTCTTTCACTTTACTTCTAGCTCATTACACAAACTTGGTACAATATTCTAAATGACTGGTATGAAAGAATTAGATACACTAGCTGTTGACAATTTGTGACGTGTTGTGGAATTTGCCAATGTAATGGAGATGTTGAATATAATCTTATCAATGAGCCCCTTAAGAAATTGATCTTTCCTCAGATTAGTGTTGTGAAAAATCTGCTTGCTTCTTTCATCCGAAATAGTTGTGACCAGATAGGATAAAGCTAGACAATAACACCATCCATTTGCTTCATTCTAGTGCTTGATGATGGAGCTCCATAGTACTGTCTCACCCTTTTTTTTGGTGGTTCTGTGAAATTGCATTTATGCATAATGATGTTCCATGTTTCTTTAATGGTCATATTGAAAGAAAAAAAGTGAAATTGAGTCCTACGCCTTCTTGCGTAGTATGCAACAGTTATGGATCATCGTGTATTTGTTCAGCCTAGCAATTGTTGGCAACTTGCCTTTGATTGTAACCCACAGAGTAGTTAAAGAATGAAGGAGAAGATACATACCCTATGCAATTTTTCCCAGGGGTTTTAATTGTTAATGCTGTGAAAAGCTGTCTGCATGTCACATTTGAGAACTCTCTAGTCTTGGAGCTCTTATAAATAATTATTTCATCTTTGTTAGTTGTAAGGGATACATTTTTCATTTGTGCAAATAGATTTAAGTGAGGCAACCTCTTAAGAATAGCTTTCTAAGGCCATAACTATAATGGCATTGTTTCCATTTATTTCTTTAATAGGCTTATAAATAGTAATATCCTCCAATAGACCAATTGGTAACCAACTTTCAGCCTAGAGTATGGTATTTCTACCATTTGTAATGAGGTATACAAACTGTGATCTGTTGGAAAATCACGTCGAGATCTGATCTGAACCGCAACAGAATAATCACAAAACTTTTTCGTGACTTCTGATTTCTCGAAAACCAAGATCTATTTAATTCTATAAAATGATTAACACGAATCAAAATAAAGAGAAAATTTAATTCGTTCCTTATTTCAAAGTTTGATCTTTATCTTGTTATATCCCTCGAATCGTTTTCGAAACCGATCCGTCTCAACCACCGTAGCCGCACAAATATCCGACCTCTAACGGTATCCATAGAATGAGTTGAGAGAACTCTGTAACTTTTACAGAGAGGGTTAAGCATTAAGTGCTAGCTTCATAGAGCTCAAGCTTATTTATAATAAGCTTTGGACACTTTAGTAATTTAATTGAAATTAAATATTAATTTCAATTAAACTTTAATTAGAATTAAAAATAATTCTAATTAAATACCAATTATGCCCAAATAAGATTCAATATCTTATATTGATTCTTATTTATTAAATATCTCATATTTAATCATAAAGTTTGTCAAACTTTATAGTCAAGTCCAACTTGATTAAATCAACTTTGCTCTCTCCAACACATTCTATATGTGAGACCCATTAGGTTCCCAAATATATTGATAATGATTATAAATTATAATTCTAATTTATAATTAGAATTAGATAAATTAAAAATCCTTTTTAATTTATCTTTAATTCTCCAATTAAATAATTTATAATCATAGATTAAGATTGACGTCTAGCAACGCATCATGATCACCCAAATATTTAGGAATGTCAAAGTGGTTTTGACTAACCTTTCCGT
>JANVCQ010000057.1:0-11381 GCA_025531925.1 Erythroxylum plowmanianum | reverse complement strand
TAGATGTAAGTAGTAGACATGTAAACTATTTTAAACGTATCTCAAAGAAAGTTATTTCATCTTATTTCTTCTCCCAATCAATGCTTATTTAATTACATTTTGATATTATTTATTATTTAACTATGATGTAAAAACTTCCCCTAGATATAAATTCGCTGGACATTTTCGCTGTGCATTTGCGCAGACTTAATCTGCTAGTAATATTGGGATCCGTCAGCTCCGTCGTCGAAGGTTTGAGTGACTTGATCCCATATTTCCTTGGCCAATGGAAGATTAATAAACAAGCGTGGTTCCATGTATTTTAACAGCCATTTCCCCACGATTGCATCTTCAGTGCACCATTTTGAGTAACTCGGACTATTTTCATCTACTTTGGGGTTTATCCATTCAAATAACCAATTTTTCATCCCATAATACGACCTTCAGCCATACGTGACTAGATTTTGAAGTTTTTATCATTTAACCTAAATCCAAATTATAACTTGCAGAGGTTAGGTAATTCAATTGAGGTTGGAGTTTGGTTCATAATGATAATCAATATTTTTATCTATAGTTAGTCCTTTGTTTCACGACCAATATTTATGAATTGGTTAGTCTAAAGTGACGGTTTAGAGTTTGTGAATTTCAGATGTACTCTAATAGTATGTATATCTATATATGATATAAGATTGATACATTTTGATGCAATCCTTTAATATTGGGCTTTTGTGACATCCTTGCACATCAGCCAAGGAGTTTCAACAAGAGTTTTGTTACTTAACTTGTCTACCCTATTTTCCATTTTTAAAACAAGTTAACTGTTTTTTTTTATTGAAGAAGGCATTCATAAAATTAGAAAACAACTCCTAGGAGTGTGAAGGAGTTGCCAGATATAAGTTAATTTTATTGAGGTAGGCCTAGATTACGGAGAACCCATACTAAAACACGAGAATTGAAAAACTAAAACTAAAACTAGAACATAAACAATTATTTTTTAATATAAAAAAATCATAATGTACTTTACATAAACGTTAGATATTATACAAAACGCTAGGTAATTTAAATTTAAATAACTCTTAATAATGATGTAAACATCCATTGTTCTTGTGCAGAAGCGTAACAACCTAAAATTAAGAAGATAAAATTAAACGATGATACTGCATCATTCACGAGCCTGGCTAAGATGTTTTGAATCCTTAATTCCTTATTTGAGATATTGATGTATTCGCCTTTTTGTGGGGAGGTACGGATCAAAATATTTATATTTACGAGTTCACAGTTATAGGCATGTGGAGTTTACAACTGACACTACAACAAAATAGGGAACAGGCTATGTTTTTTCTTGCTACGATCTAAGGATCAATATTTGGAGAAATTTTTTAAATTGTCGCCAAAAGGATAACTTTTAGCGACGTTTTGGAAAATAGTCGCTAAAAAGTTTACTTTTCAAAATCGTCATCAAATATCGTCATTTAGCTACGATTTTAGAAAAATAGTCTCTAAAAGTTAATCTTTTGGCTACGATTTTAAAAATCATCACTAAACACTACAACAAGGTAAACAATTGGCTACATTTTTTCGCTACGTTTTAAAAATCGTCGCTAAAAGTAACCTTTTAGCGACGATTTTAAAAATCGTCACAAAAAGTAAACATTTGGTAACGATTTTAATAATCGTCATCAAATAAGGACTATTTGGCGATGATCTTTTAAAATCATCTCTAAAAGGTCAATATTTTGCAACAAATTTTGAAATTGTCGCTAAAAGTTGACCCTTTTAGTGACATTTACTAAAAGTGGATCTTTTAGTGAAGATTTTTAAGCTAAAAGTGGACCCTTTTAGCAACGTTTTTGTCGCTAAAAGTGGATCTTTTAGCGAAGATTTTTAAAAATCATCTCCAAATGGTCCAAAATATTACTTTTTTAAGCTAAATGTGCCAAATAAGGAGGGAATGAAAATGAGATTGGCACCTAAAATGAAAAACTCTAAAAGCCTAAACGATCAATCTCTCATGTGCTCTTTCTCTCCTCTTCCTCCATGAAAACACCACACCTATGTCTCATCCTCTACTTTCTTCTTTCCTCTTCCTCCATGAAAACGAAAGGTAGCTCTCAATCCATAATGTAGAGAGCTTATGTTTGTACCTGCTTTTTTGTTTCTTTTTTTGATATCTGAACTTGGGTTGATGAAATGCATCTAGGTTTTGTTTTATGGATCTCTTTGTTGTCTATGGAGTCGTAAAGATGTCGTCTTGAGTTTTGTTTAAATGAGTATTTCTTTGTTTGCTCTTTGCCTATGAGCTTATCTCATTTTTTGTCACGGGTTCATTTTGAAGCTTGATTTCTTGGGGAAGATGTGAAATTTGATGAGAAATTGGACCTCTCAAGTATTCTTGCTTGGCCATTATTAACCCTAATAGGGTGGCTCTCCAATTGCTTGTTCTTATTTGCTTTATGGCCTATTTAGAGTTTCTTGACAATATCTTTTCTACTTACAAGGGGCTGTTTCGGAGGAGCACTCACATCTTCTCGTATGATCGACCTTAATCTGCAATTCGGAACCCTATTATCAACGCCACAAACAACAATCATGGTTGGTTGTCGAAGCTTATGGATCCCTCGTAGCGCTTCATTAACTTTAGTGCTCATAGGCTCTTCGCTTCCTTTTTCCAAGAAAGCATCCCTCCTAGGTTCGATTCTTTTATTTTAATGAATGATTTCTTATTTCTTGAGGCTACGGTTGTTAATTTTTGTATGAATCAATATCTTCTCTAAAAATTAGGGTTTTTTTAATTAGGTGATTAATGAAAATTCTTTATCAAACTTAGAGTTTTGGTGAAATTGAGAGATAAGTAAAAATTGTTGTCAAATTTAGGGTGTGTTTGATTAAGTTATTACTTAGTTTACTGCGTTTACACTAGATTCAGGAATTCTTTCGTTATCGGTGGATTTTGATTTAATTGAAATAACGTATATTCCATATGAACAAAGTAAAACATGTTGTGGAGACATGGGACAGACAATTCCATTGCTCTCTATGTAAGCATATGCTTGCTTTTATGTATCTGGAAAAAAATATTTAGTAGGATAGTCACCAAAAAGATTCAGAATTTGTTGGGGAATTCTGGAAGGTTCTTCTAGATGCACTTCATGATGTCATTGAAAATAGGGATGAGTTTGGAAGAAATGTTTCACTACAATTGGTACTAAATATTTACTTCTTCCACTATAACCTTTTACTTTAAATTTACCTTATGGGGTTTGGTACAGTCAACGAAAATCCTAGATTTCATGATTTTAGTGTGTTTTTCATTACTTCTTTTTTTAATGTGAGACCTTTTTGCTTTTTGTTTATTATAAGTTGGAAATATTGGTTCTTAAAGTAGCAATCTTGCAATTAGCATGTTTTCTTTTAATTGATGACTATACCAGCGTATTGTACAAAAGATATTCTTATTTTCTAAAAACTAGCAAAAATTTTAAAACAAAGAAGAGAAGGAATTGCTAGCTTCTGTTTTATTTTTTCAAAAATTTAGTTGTTATTAGTTATTTAGTTCTCTAAGCCAGATGCATCATATGGTGACATTATTATCTCATGGTGAACCTGCAGTTAGATCAGGTACTTTGAAGTGTGAATGACAATATGATGTAATGTGTCATAAATGCATGACTTATAAAGTTCTTTGTAATCACATAGTGGATTAAATGTGGTGAGGGCTGATCAATCCATGCTTGTATAGATTTTTATTGGGTGATATGCATTGGTCCAAATCAGTTGATATTATCTTTCTTGACGTTTTGAGTTTCCTCTACATAATCCAAAAGAATATTACCTCATGTTCATTGTGAAAGAAAGATTTGCAATGGTATCACATTTAATTAGTATGCTCACATTTTAAGTTGTTGATTTTGGTTGCATTTTAGTATAATCTTGATAACGTGACTCACAGAATTAAGAAAGGTTATTCTATGCTTTTATTTCATCATATCTTGAGGCTCTAAATTTGAGTAACCATTAATTCTTTTGCTATTTATTTTCTAATGGAACTTATAATTATAGGCCACTTTTGAGTGTATTATGAAAACACATGAATTTTTGACACTCAATTTCTAAAGGGAAACACACTTCACAAAGTCTCCTTTTTAAGAGAACACTGATCTGTTTGGAAAGACAACTAAAGCCCTCATTCTTAAAGAAGCAGAGAGTAATGTGCTTTAATCGTACTATTCAAGATCCAAAGATTAGCATTTCTTATTTCTTGATAGGTTTATCAAACTAAAGAGTAATTATCCTATGTAAACTAGTCTTTTATTATTTTGTTTATAAAATTGTTAAAGTTGTAATTAAAATCTTGTACATGAAAAATATTTTGTTGTTTATATACTTTAATGGTATTTTATTTTTATATACTGTTTCAAATTATCAATTATTTTTGCATAATAAATTAACAATAAAAAATCTAAATATTATATATAATGATATAAATTAAAAGTGCCACAAATAATTATCATTAATATGGTATAATATTTCATTAAAACATATATTAAAAATTTGACTATATTTTACAAAACATAGTTAAAAATATTCAGCTACACTTTCAAAAACATAGTTAAAAAATATAGCTAAAAAATTTTGGTTACGTTTTCAAAAATATAGCTAAAAACATTTAGCTACGTTTTTAAAATGTAGCTAAAAACTTTTGGCTACGTTTTCGAAAACTTAGCTAATAATTTTTAGATACGAAACATAAGCGTAGTCAAAATTTATTGACGATGATTTCCTAAAACGTCATTAATAATGTTCTCTATGAAAGGAAAAACTATTAGCGACAATAAGAGAAAAACGTTGCCTATAGTTTTCGGCTACGGAGATTTGGTGAAGAAAATAAATCGTCACTAATTACTATTAGCGATAATTTTTATACTTTTAGTGACGAGTTTTTTGATAGCTAAATGTGGTTTCTGTTGTAGTTTGACTTCCTAAATCTTTTCAATTGACTTATATGTCTTTATTTTGGTGGTTTAAATAAGTTTTAATTTCTTAAGCATTATTATAACTATCATCTAAAGATCATGACTTGAAATTTTATGTTAATTTTTGACAAAAAAGTAACTAATGAAAAAAATAAAATTTTAAGACTTAAATGAAGATTATGAAAAGATTAAACTAATTAACCATAAATAAAAAAGTTCCTAAACTTTTATAATCAAGTTTTGGTTTCTATTAATTCTTAATGATATGTTGGCATTTCTAATAAATAGATATGATTAAGTTAGATTAACAAAAATAAGTCAAGTCAAATAACAAACCATAGCCACTTTCTGTAATTTGATTCAAAAATTGACCAAAAAAGTGGATATTTAGGATTACGTTGTTTTCACTAAAATACAAAAGGGAATAATCTCATAAATACGCATCTTTGTAAATGCAAAATAAAAAAAATCAACGAGCCGTGAATTATATTAAGGATTGTAACTCAAATATGTATAAATATGTAACGATGAATTCCTATCACCCAATTGACAGAAATGCAGTGGATGAAGCAAAAAGTTTTTTTTTTGGTGAAAATGATATGGATATAAAGGACCCACGGCTAATGCCTTAAAAAGGCAATTGAACACTGATCATTCTGCAAGAAAAGCCTCAACTTGGGGATCGGATTATCCCAAATAATTAGATGCTGAGAATTCGACGACCCTAGTCAAGCCAAAGAATCAGCACATTGATTACCTTCGCGAAACACATGACCTAATGAGCAATGCCAATTATGAGCAAACAAGTGTTGAATATCCCTAATCAAACCAAGGCAAGGATGAGAGGAAAGGCAAGATTGATTAATGAGAATAACTGTTTCCACTGTAAGCTTACAGTAATCGCGATCCTAAGCTAGGATTAAACCATGACAAATAGCTTGCAGTTTAGTAATCATATTTGTAGTATGACCAAGAAAACCCGAAAAACCAACAAGCTAATGCCCATGCTCATCACAAATAATGCCATCAAAACCAATGCCCCCAGAGTTGCCAAGAGAGCTGTCATCCACATTTAATTTCACAAACACCTCTTAAGGAAGATACCAAGCTACCCGTTTCTCTGGACATAGGGCATAATGGGCCCCCCAAAGGATTGTAAGCAATAAGACAAGCATTTAGAAGCTTAAGGAACCACCGATGTTGTGCAATAGTGAAAAGGATTGAGTGTTGAATCACTTCTCGATTTCTAGCACACCAAATGACCTATGCACCAACCAAAAATTTGACGACATGGTCATAAGCAACCCCTGGCTCCAACACATGCATATTGATCCAATCGTCAATACTAGGGGCAAAAAAAGTTTCATTGACATTATCAAAGATTAAATGCCAAACTGGCGACCCCCAGCTGTAATCACAAATGGCATGTAGGACTGATTCAGAACTCCTGCCACATCGAGAACAAATGGGGGAATCTGCCATACCTCTATTGAATCGCAAGAGATTGGTAGGCAATCATTGCCACTGAATTTGCCAAAGGAAGAAACAGAATTTCTGAGGCACATTAAGCTTCCAAATTTGCATCCATTTCCTCGAAGGATCAGTGGGACAAGGAATGGGAGTAATGAATTCGTAACTGGATTTCACCGTATAAGAATATGCTGTCGATTCCCCCCAAATTAGTGAATCAGTCCTATTCACATTGCAAGACGTAGGGATTGCGACAATCCTCTTCCGTAGCTCACAAGATAAAGTGGTGTGTAAGATAGAAAAATCCCATTGACCTCTACTAGAGACTAGGTCATTGACCATGAGATGTCTATCCCTATCATCAATAGTATGTACATGTCTAATAAGGGGCAGTTCACCACACCATCTATCAAACCAATTTGAGATATGTTGGCCAGAGCCAACCCGCCATAGGAAGCCATCCTTCAAGAACGTAATAGATTTTTAGATGGCTTTCTAACAAGAAGAGGAGTTACGAGACAAACGGGTAGCAAATAAGGAAGGGCCATAAGGATATTTGCTATGAAAGATATCCACCCGAAGTTTTGATTCATTGGAAACTAGAGACCAAACCAACTTACCAATCATTGCAATACTATTATCCCGAGCCATACGAAGAGCAAGGCCACCTCTATTTTTAGTACTACATACAGCTTCCCAATTCAATAAATGTATGCCCTTACCATGCTCAAAAGATTGCCAAAGGAACTCCCTGCAAGCCTTATCGATGATGGAGCAAATGCCTTCTGGAACCCAGCATGTTTGCATGGGGTAAAGAGGAATAGTGGAGAGAGTGGATTGTACAATAGCATTACGCCCTGCTTTGTTCAATAATTTAGACTTTGAAACAAGCTTTTATGGTTTACTCTTATGTACCAAAGACTACCTTACCTTGAATCTTAATATGAAGACGTGGAGCTACGAAAGAAAAAATTCAATTTCAGTAAGTAAGAGATCATATAAATGGCAGTTGGGAGAGCATTCTTTTTTCCAATTTCCACATTGATAAATCTAAAACTTCCAATAACTTCTAGGCTATTTTGTTTTCTATTTTTTTATTGTAGCTTTGAAATTTTGTTAAATAATTTTTGTTTATATATATATATATATATATATATATATATATGTTAGACATATTATTAATATCATTGCAATTAATTTTATTTAAAAATTTCTTATTTATATTTATTTATGTTTTTAAACAATAAAATTCGTTTTAGAATAGAATTCATCTAGTTCATACATAATTATTTTTAACTTTTGAATTTTAAAAATATGTTAAATTATATTATTATAAAAATACATGTCACTTCTGAAAATAGAGTTTTATTTCAAAATTTAAATTAATTATAGGAAATAAATTACATTTTATTATTAATAATTTGAATATAATATTCATAATTCTGATTAATAATTAATATTATTTAACATTTACTTATTTAACAATAAGATTAAATTATGATAAAAAGTTAAAATAAAATTTATAAGTCATGGAAATATAAAGAGATGAAAACTAAAAACTAAAAACCGAAATTAAATGAATAATACATTTAAAAATAAAAATAGAAATGTAACTAAAGAAATCGTTAATTATTGGTTAATAAGAATCGTAAAAGGAGTTTAGTTAATTTCAAAAGTAAATTGTCTCATTGATACTAGTCGTCTCATTTGCCCCTAGAACGAAGAAAGCTATCCGTGGAGTAGTCGTAGTAAGCCACTTAGAGAGTCACAATCTGCTAATAATAGCGTATCTAGTTGGAATCAATAGTCGGCAGTCCTACATTGTTGTTCCTAATTAGCACAAATCCCATCATCGAACATATATATAACTTCTTCTTTTTTTAAACCCACAAAGTGTCAGGGTTTGATCATAGTTATGACCTCGTTTATCTAATTAAAGTCCACATAGAAGCCCTTTTTCAAACTGAAGCTGGATCTGGAAAAGTTTGCGAGCTAACGGCTACGTTACGATTATTAGTAGCCATCATCTTCTGGAACTCCTCGAAATTGACCGACCCGTCGCCATCAGAATCCACACTCGAGATCATTTTCACGCACTCTTCAACGGAGCACCGTATCCCCAGGCTGTTCAGGACCTTGTGCAACTCCGCAGACGAAATAAGCCCGTCCTTGTTCTGGTCGTACAGATCGAACGCGTCACGGAGGTCGGAGACGCCGGACGAGGATTGGCAGAGTTGAGAGAACTCCTCGAGATTGATGAAGCCGTCCTTGTCAGCGTCGACGTCCTTCATAACGCGGTCGAGCTCGGCCTGGGTGTAGGTGGAGCCCATGGATTTGAGGACGTCGCCGAGCTCGTTCAGGGAGATCTTGCCGTCGCCGTTGGTGTCGAACTGGTCGAAGACGCGCTTGAGCTCGTCAAAGTTCTGGAGGTGGAGAGAAGAGGAGTTGGAGGATTTGCTAGTGGCATTCTGGGACGTAGCGGGTGTTGTTGAGGCCATTGGTTTTGGTTTGCGAGTATTTTCCGACGGCCACGTTATAAAGGAGGATACCGCGTGCGGTGATGTTGCAATCGGGGACCTACAATGTGGTACTATACAACAAAAGTTCGTTTGGGGGTCCAATGACCAACAGTATATTTATAACGGATTGTTTGTTACCAATAAACTATAAAGTTTAATGGTATAATAATTGAAGGTAAGATGGCATCACGCAAAGGATCCAGTGCCACGCGTTAAGCTACAAAAGCAAATATGTTGAAGACATTGATTCAATAACACTCTTTTAATAACTAAAGTCATTAGGCATGTGAGCTCTCCTCTCTCCCGGTTCACGCGTGTCATTAGGCACGTGAGCTCTCCTCTCTCCCAGTTCAACGCGTGCCCTGTGATGTGCTTGTAAAAAGATGGAACGCGCATTTAACACTGATACGCGGTCAGAGAAGTTAAAAGACTAATCGATACCTTTACCCTAAAAGCACGTGAAGAGCTTTCCGTACCTTCGTTGGGTGTCCTTTGAATTGGAAGATTAGACAGAAAAGGAGTCACTCCATGGGCATACCTACCGACGTCTTTCTTGTTTGGCACCAATACGTAATTCATTCATATTAGATTTTGTTTTTTATTTAAATATAATTATTTGAGTTTTCATTTTCTTTTGTAGTTTGCTTAACTTATGAAAACAACAAAATCATTTTTTATTTTTCATTAACAAAATATCTATTAAACATCAAATATTTAATTATAGATGATAACATTAGTTTTAATAATTAAAATAAATATTAGTTTAGGAATAAATTTTTTACTTATTAATAAATGATATATAAGATATTAAAATAAAATTTTATTTATTTATTCTTAATTAATTATATTATACTATCTATAAATTTTGCTTAATATTTAGTTATTGTTAATAATAAAATTGTAGTGACATTATAAAAATAAAAAGAAAAACTATAAAAGTAAGTTTGTAAGCTGCTTTTCCAATGTATGTTGTTCAGCGTATAGAGCAGAAGTTTGTTTTTAAGGCTGTAAATCCAATCTTCAGCTTGGAAGTCCTGTTAAGATTTGTGAGTTGTGATTATATTTCAATGATAGACTGCAAACCAGACCGAGTCTTCTTTAAGTGATCATTTGAAAGACGTCTTAATGATTTGTTAATCATGTTTGAAAAGCTCGAAAGAGTAATAGTTTTGCAAAATTTTCAATTTTACTATAAACGTCTCTAGAAAAAAAGAAAACAAAAGTAATAAAAAACAAAATAATAAAAAGCACCAGAAATTTGGTAATGCAATTCAACACATCTTGTTTATGTCTGCGGGGCCCTCGCTCAACTTAATAACTTTCTCTGAAGTACAATAGATTTACACAAGACTTTAATGAGCTAACACCACTCAATCCTTGATACTATCTCTCAATCTCACTTCTCGTGAAAGAATTTTATATCCAATAACACGACCGACTCATTTTAACCTTAACAGAGGATTTTCTTAATCAATCTTTTAACGAAAGACCATTAAACAAATAACTCAAATGATCAATCAACTAAGAACAAAACAATAATACATTTGAGATAAAAGAGAAGAACAACTTTCTGAAAGGTTCAACTCCACTGAAATAAATCTAGAAGTCGTCGCAACAACAATAGACTGATTCACATAAACACCAATACAAAGCCACAGCCGCATCGATAACACATTCACCATCCAAAGTATACGCAACCCATAAGGAAATCAATTCATAATTGTTACTGCCCGAAATGGAGTTGTACAAGCACACCATATGCAGCCAATCAACACAATTCAGCCAATAAGTTGTGCACATCCATCCAAAAACAATTCAACAAAGAAATGATGCACAACCAATAAAGAATGATGCAACCAAGAAATCACGCATACCCAATCTACCACTATCTCATAATTTTCTGCACTTCAACATTATCTGCACATACAAAAACCCTTGGCCACACCTTTGAAAAATCACTTCATATATCTTAACATGTTGCAACAATTGAAAAAAACATCGCTGTCTTGTTCACATCAATAATGGGCTACAATAAGCAATCCATTCAACTCAAGAATACGTAAATCCCTAGCACATTCATCAACCAATTGCTCTTTATCTTATATCCTAAAATCACATAAGCTGTGTGTAACACCCCACTCCCGCGAGACCCGAACCCGATATCATTGGTGATATCCGAGTCCGTGCCCCGCGAGGATGGCGTACTACATCAGTCAGTAAAACTCAGTATACAATTTTTTTTTAACAATCATGTGTGCGCACTAAACAGTAGACAACTTGAGTTCACTGTTAAAAGGAGGCAGTTTCAGTTATTACACATTCACGCGGAATAAACAGTAATAATCTGAGCTAAACAATAATAAGTATTACTATCATGTAGCAATACTTTACAAGAATCATGAACTACAA
The DNA here is from genome assembly GCA_025531925.1 of Erythroxylum plowmanianum. Classification (NCBI taxonomy): domain Eukaryota; kingdom Viridiplantae; phylum Streptophyta; class Magnoliopsida; order Malpighiales; family Erythroxylaceae; genus Erythroxylum; species Erythroxylum plowmanianum. Next base: position 31 of record JANVCQ010000057.1, on the reverse strand, counting down.
ATGCAAATCAGTTTACAACGATTTTGAATTA
>JANVCQ010000053.1:0-24735 GCA_025531925.1 Erythroxylum plowmanianum | reverse complement strand
AAAGCCTTAAGACTTTACAACTTAAGTGATCTTCCAACAATACCCCTTATGCAACTTATCACCTTAACTTTAATTCAATTAACCTATGTCACCTAATCTCATTCACATTAACATTTTAATTAACTCCAACATACTTTAATCTAGCAAAACCCCAAAATTAATCTAATTATGCTTATTTATCAAGAAAAAAAATTTTGGGGGCCAACAAATTTAATACTTTATATGTAATTAAAACGTTGTGAGATAAAAGGATATAATTATACAAAAAATCATGCATGAAAAGATTAATCAAGATCGCTTTGACATTCATAATATTCGTATGATCATAATGTGCTATTATGCGTAATCTTAATCTACAAACATAAAATTTTGAATTAGAGAATTAAAGATAAATTAAAGCATTTTAATTTATCTAATCCTATATAGTTTAAGGTTATCCTTTATATCTATTAGCAACATATTTAGGAACCTAATAAACCAAACATAATGAACGGTTTGAGAGATAAAAGATAATTTATTCAAGTTGATCCTAATTGTATTGCTTGAGAAATTTTAAGTCAAATATAAGATATCTGACAGATAAGGACCCATATTAGGTATTGAATTATTTTGACCTAACTGACATTCAGTTAGAATTAATTATAATTATAATTAAATTACTAAAAAGTCTAAACCTTATTGTAAAAAGTCATAGACTTCAAAGGAGTTTACTCCTCTTTACACAACTTGTAGAGTTCTTTCAATCTATTCATGTGAATACCATTATAAGTCAAAAATTTATGCGGCTATGGTGGTTACAATAAATCCATTTTAGAAGTCAATTCAAAGAAGCTACAAAAAAAATCGAGTTAAATAATAAGGTATGACTAAGATTCATTCTTTATTATGTTTTATGAATTAATCATATTATAGAATTAAATTAATATTGACATTCATGAAATTATTAAAATTTTTGTTTTTCTTCTGCTACACACAAGATACATACCGTTTCAATTTCTTAATAATGGTTTAGATCCACCTTCATTTCTATAAGTCGATTTATGAATGATTATTATTGAATAATTTTAGAAATTATCTTGTAAAAATTACAAAATAGAATATAAATTAAAATGTTCATATTGATTACTCTATATAACTTAGAGCCTGTTTGTTTCTACTTTTGTTTTGATTTTCTATTTTTTAAATTAATAAAAACCTATTTATTTGAGTTTTTAGTTTCGGTTTCGGTTTCAGTTTCTTCCAATTTTCATAACTTATGAAATCCATAAAAGTGGTTTTTATTTTTTGTTTTTTTTTTCATAATTTGATTTACTCTCAACTAAATATATATTATTTAATTATTTAATATTAATTATTTAAACTTTCGATTCTCACAAACTGGGAGTTTTGAAACAAGACTAGTTCCATTGGATTCCTAGAGGTAAGCTCGTCATTTTTAGATAGGTGGTGAAGACCATCGCCCCTCCGATGCCAGCACTTGTACCCCACACTCCAATGAAAAATTTTAAAATTTCCCAAATATTATGTAGATCAATGTTTATAAAAGCAACGTATTGAAATTCTTTATAGTTTGTGAGATAAACATTTAAAAAGGGTTATGTTCTTATAGAAATGCTTGAAATTGACTAAATTGACTTGTTTTTTATTAGAATTGAGAATATCTTAATGTATTGAGTATGAATGAGGGTGTATGGGTTAGAAATTGGTATACTTGAACTATGATTGAAGTTATTATCAATTTTTGTGATGTAAATATGGACTCAGTTGGACATGGACATGTAGTTTGAAGGCTCAAATTGAGTTGTGATTACTAATGGTCAAAGAAGTGTCTTTTCATTACAGGAATTACCCTTCTTTTGGAAGGGGAATGTCTATTTTACAGGGGAAACTCTGCCAAAATTTTCAACAAACACCTTGTAAAACGTGACATCGTCATTTAAGTAGAAAATAGAGCTCTTTAATATTGAGTCATGGTCTTATTCTCGGAGTGTCTAAAAATTGGTTTAGGTTTTAAATCCTAATGTTTATTCTGACTTTTCTTTCTATAGATTAATCAGGAGCTGAACCCTCCACTTCAAGACATTTGATTGGTGTGAAGGAGCACATTCTACATGTGAGTTAATTTTCATGATTATGAACATCCATTAGAATTTAATATTTATCATGGAAATCACCATCATTTTTATATACACGCATGACATTCATACATATGGATTGACACATGTATACATATTTTTTTTGTGCAATGTTGTGCTTGTTTTGATATATGATGATGTGGAGGATTGTTATAGTAAGAGTTAACTGGTGGGTGTCACTAGGTTATACACACAATGAGTCATTAGTTAGTCATATATTTGGGTTAGTATTAGGTCTATTGATTGAGATATGATGCAGTTGGGGGTGGTTTGATCGAGCTTGCTCTCAGAAACTAATCGATATATGGTACATGAGAGGTAGCATGATTGTGGTCGTTTAGTAGAGCTTGCTCTCGGACGGCAATCATGTCGTAGTGAGGCTGTGGTGGCTCAGTTAGGTGTGACTCTCACACTATAGTCCACTACACTAGACCAAGTGATGCGTATGGAACAAGAGAGCCCCTATGGCTATAGTCTATAAGTAAGGGGTTTGTCATAAGGTCATTTATCAATCCTCCACTATTATTTGTGATTGTGATGATTATGTGACATGATATTGTTATGGGAAATGCATGTATGTTTATGAAAAAAATCATTATGTTATGAAATTGCAGTTCAAATGTAATACATTATAAATATATACATATATATGTATCGTTTGAAATCTTTAGGAGAGCATAACATAACCATAGTATTAATTCAATCAGCTAGGTTTAACTCTCCTCAACTATTTTTTTCAGGATCGTCTTTTCAAATCTTTTTTAATAGGATACTTTGTCAGTCTTCTTCCTCTACGGTGGTGCAATGTATGTTTGTTACTAACCTTTGACTCTAAAGCTACAGTAGTCTTATATACATTAGATTTCCCTTGTATTAACTATCTTAATATTGTAGAATATTAAGTATTTGATTATTATCAGCATGAGTTTGATCATTTTGAAATCTCATCTTTACTATAGATATAGGGATTTGATGGCATTTTAGGCTTACTAAGCGTCTAATAAACTTTAAACTTCTTGTTCCTTTAGCGCCAGTCACGATCCAAGATTGGGTTATGAAAGATATATCAGTGGCACTATTGGGTAAGGTATGCTTCTTAAAGGATTTAGTGATCTTTAATTGCAAGCTTTCTCATATTTTGATTGGGCAGCTTGTCCTATGACTAGAAGGTCTATTACAAGATATTTGGTAATGTTAGGCCAATCTCCTATAAGTTAGAAATTAAAGAAACAAGGCACAGTGTCCAAGTCCTCTTCTGAAGCAGAATAAGTAATGCCCCAAGCAACATTTGAGGTTACATGGCTAGTTAGGCTTTTGGAGGAGTTTGGCCTTACTTCTCTAAGATCTGTCACGTTACATTGTGACAACCAATCTATTCTTTATATTGCAAGGAATCCAGTTTTTCGTGAGAGGACAAAGCACATAGAAGTAGATTGTCATTTACTAGAGATAAAGTCAAGGAAGGTCTTCTACAACTTTTTTATCTTCCTACACATCTGCAATGGGTTGATGTTTTCCGCTGGTCTCTAAATAACATGAATTCCTCTTGTCCAAGCTTGGTATGTGTGATTCAACACATCCTGCAGCTTAAGGGGGGTGTAGGATTTAGTCCATCTGACAGATAAGCAATTCTGCTATGTTGTTATGCTTCCATAATAGAATTAGTTGTCATATTTATTATTGTAATTAGTTAGTTCAGCACACTATAAATAGCTTGATTCATTAGCTTGTAAAATAACATAACCACGAATAAAAATAACTCCATTAATTCTTTTCAATTTCTCTTAAGCTTGTATCTAATTTTGCTAACTTCTGATTTTTGTAACAGCCTAATCTTTTGAAGGATCACATACGTAGCAGAAATAAAAAAATGCAATCCTATATTCATCTATTGCATTTAACAAACATACTAATAATAAGAACAAGCAAAATAAATACCTATAATGTGAGGATTAATAGATATAGAACTTTGAAAATACGAAGTCTCTATGCACTCCACATAGAGAAATATGTCTCGCTTTCAACATTTGATATGGCTATGGTTAAATTATAAAGAACCCTTCTTTAAGAATGGAGAAAACAATTTTCTCTTTACTTTCTTGTTTATTTTCACGTACTAAAAATGAAGAAGAAAGAGTATATCTTTATCTCTTCTTTTCGGTTTTGTCAAAGTACAAAAATGAAAGAGTATAGAGGCTTTTTTCTCTTCTTCATAAGTGTTTCTATTTTACACTTCATTGTTTGTTCACGTACAACAAACGAAACAACGTAACCCTCTTCTTTTCATGTTTTTGTTGTTAACATTATTTTTTAAAACTTGAAACACTACATTCCTTTCGTCATGTCAGTTAAACATAAAACCAAAACAAAACCACAAGGTGAGCTTTCACCATCTGACGTACTCTTTTTCTCATTTTTGTTTTTAAATAATAATAATTATTTATAAAATGAAATAAAATAAAACTATTCTATTTTATTCATTTATTTTATACAAGAGAATTTCCAATATTAATTATATTTTATGTGCTAGCAAAAAATATAACAATATGCCATATTGATTATTTAATAAATTATCTCATAATAAATTAAATAATCATAAATAGAAAATATTATACCCGTAAATGTGTGTTCACATAGGTTCATCACTAAGCTGTTAGTAATAATCCAATTAATTATTAATCAAGATTGGCGTCTAACAACAGTCCTCAACGATTGGATAGTGTGAAGTAACAACCTTATAAAGACCGAGCCTAGTTAAGGATAACGTATTATTACCTTCTATCATCACAACTCCGGATTATCCTAGGGTATGGTTTAACTGTCAAACTCTATTAGATAGCCAACTATGTTACATGTCGATCATTAATGATTGATGAATGACTTAAGAAGCTCCCTTCCTCACTTATTTAATCGCCCTAGCCAAGGTCTTGAAATAACCATTAAGATCAATAACAACATCAAACTCAAACTCATTACTTAGAGTAAATAGATCCCATCTTGACTCACCACTAATCAGATCGATACTTAATTATAATCAATGATCATTCAACTAGCATTTTTACCACTCCAACATCAAAACATAATAAGTGACCTATTAATTACTATGATGATCTCAGGTCAAAGGAAAAATATACATTTAAATCCTTATGAGAATATCCCACTTGACAGTTCATAAGTAATATTAACCATTGGGAATTCTCAGTTTGGTCAGTTCAATGATCATATCTCCATATGCATCATCTATATATGTAACTTAGTAAATGAGATCTACTAATATCCATCCAATAGATACTATTACATACATATTGATCTAACCAAATCATTAAAGTCCTTTTGATGATCATATGATAAAAAACACTTTTAGATTAAACCCTAAAAACTTGACTCTCATTATCATAATCTCCATTATCATGGCAAGTGTATAAATTTAATCAAGGATCATATTAGAATAAAAAATAATAAAGTAATATGATAATAAAATCATTTTCCATGTTATTAATCAAAATTAATAATCACAAAACTAAGGTATTCAATCTATTACATAACGATTGGGTCATGGGCATAATTCCAACAATCTCCCACTTAACCTAAATCCAATCAGTCATGAACTTTAATCCTATCTTCAACTTGTGCTTATTAAACTCCTTTGATCCAAGCACCTTAGTGAAGGGATCTACAACATTCTCCTTTCTATCAACCTTTTGAATTTGAATGTCCTCATGCTCAATAATTTCTCTAATCAAATGAAACTTCCGCAAAATATGTTTAGATATTTGGTGTAACCTTGGTTCCTTAGCTTGTGCAATAGCACCGGTATTGTCACACAATAAAGGATCAACTTTCTTTATTGAAGGAACCACACCAAGTTCAGTTACGAACTTTTTCATCCAAACAGCTTACTTAGCTACATTGCATAGGGCTATGTATTCTGCTTCAGTAACTAAATCAGCTACAGTAGCTTACTTGGAATCTTTCCAACTCACTGCTCCTTGATTCAAGGTTAAAATATAACCAGAGGTAAATTTGCTATCATCCTTATCTGATGCAAAGCTATCATCAATGTAGCCTATTAGCTTTAATTCATAATCTCTGTAAATGAGGAATTGGTCCTTAGTTTTTCTCAGGTATTTAAAGATGGTTTTAACCACTTTCCAATGTTCCTCAATTGGGTTACCTTGATACCTACTTGCTATTCCTAGTGTGTAGGCTACATCAGGTCTTGTACATGTCATAGTATACATATTAGCTCCCACTGTGCTGGCATATAGGATTCTACTCATGTACTCTCTTTCTTCTAGGGTTTTAGGATAATCCTCCTTACTAAGAGAAATTCTAGTACGTATTGGTAAATAACCTTTTTTGGAATTTTCCATGTAATACCTTTTTAAGATAGTATCAATGTACATGGATTGGGAGAACTCTAGCAGCTTCCTTGATCTATCTCTATAGATTTTAATTCCAAGAATGTAAGCTGCTTCTCCCAAATCCTTCATGGAGAACTGTTTAGATAGCCAAATCTTTGTCTTTTGCGTGGCTAGTACATCATTTCCTATTAGCAATATGCCATCTACATACAGCACTAGGAAAATATCTATGCTCCCACTAACCTTCTTATACACACATAGCTCTTCTTTGCATCCAACAAAATTGAACTTTGTCATTGTTATATTGAAACGAGCATTCCAACTTCGTAAAGCTTGCTTCAATCCATAAATGGATCTTTGTAGCTTACATATTTTATTAGGAGTAGATGGCAATGTGAAACCTTCATGTTGAGTCATATAAACATCTTCCTTGAGCTTTCCATCAAGAAACGATGTTTTCACATTCATTTGCTATATCTCATAATTATAATATGTAGTCATAACAAGAAGAATCGGAATAGATTTAAGCATTGCCATAGGGGGAAAAGTTTCATCATAATCAATACCTATTTTTTGATTATATCCCTTGGCAATAAGATGGGCTTTATAGGTTTCAACCTTCCCGTCTGCTCCATTTTTTTCTTAAATACCCATTTACATCCTATGGGTTTTATATCTTTTGAGGGATCAACCAAAATCCATACTTTGTTGATTCTCATGGATTCTAACTCAGATTCCATGGCCTTAAACCACTTCTCATGATCTGGACTTGTCATAGCCTCTTCATGAGTCTTAGGATTATCATCAATATAATTATCCTCGTCACCTTGCACTATTAAATTTAATCTATCTAGTACACGACGATCCCTAGTAGACCTTCTAAGAGGCTATTGTTCAATAGGTTCTTCCTCTACTTAATCTTGTTGTTGCACTAGTTTTTAGATAGGTTCATTAACCGGTCTATTCTCCTCAACGGTTGAGGCTAGTACCCTATGTGTTAATTTCAAGACATCAAGTAAAGGCTGCTCAACATGCATCTGATGCTCTTGAGCTTGTGTTGATTCTTCATAATCTTGAATTTCATCAAGATCTATTTCTATACCATGACTTCCTCTATTAAGGAATTCCCTTTCTAAAAAGGTTGCATTTCTGGCCACAAGCACTTCATGTTCAGAAGGGTGATAGAAATAGTATCTCATAGTTTCCTTGGGATAGCCAACAAATCTACACTTGCCAAACATATTTAAGCTTATCTGGCAGCAATCTCTTAACATAAGCTAGACAATCCCAAACTTTCAAATCTTTTAGGTTAGGCTTACGTTCTTTCCACATCTCATATGGAGTTTTAGTGACTGCTTTAGTAGGAATTTAGTTTAATAAATGGGCAGCGGCTTCTAAAGCATATCCCTATAGGAAGATAGGAAGATGAGTGAACCCCATCATGGATCTCACCATATCTAATAAGGTTTGATTTCTTCTTTCTGAAACATCATTGTGTTGTGGTGCTCCTGGTGAAGTCCACTGAGACATGATTCCATCTTACCTTAGATAATCAATGAAATCATCACTAAGATACTGACCGCTAGTTTGTTTTTCAACTTCACTACGAAATCTTTTAAACATTTCAAATGATTCAGACTTGTGTTTCATAAGATACACAAATCCATATCTTGACATATCACTAGTGAAGGTGATAAATAAGAATATCCATCTTTAACTTGAACTTTCAACATACATCAGTATGTATGAGTCTTAAAAGTTCACTAGCCCTCTCTCCGGTTCTAGTAAAAGGAGATTTGGTCATTTTGGCTTTGGGACAATATTCACAAGTTTCATATAATTCATAATCATATTGACCAAGGCATCCTTCCTTGTGCAACTTGTTTACTCTTTTCTCACCAATATGACCAAGTCTACAATGCCAAAGGTAAGTTTGATTTGCTTAATTATCTCTCTTCCTTTTTTGACCGGAAACATTCATAATTGGATAAATAATTATTTCAAATAAGACATAAAGACCATATTGTAAATAACCACTTACATATAATTCTTTACGATGAGATATATTACATTGGTTATTCTTAAAGATTGTATGAAATCCACGCTTATCCAATGACTAAATGGAAACAATGTTTGAAACAAACTTAGGAATATAATAACAATCTTCTAATAATAAAGTCTTTACCATAGGCATAACAAGAGGAATAGTTCCTACAACTAAGGCAGCAACACTTGCTCCATTCCCAACTTGTAGCTTAGCTTCTCCCTTCTTCAATCTCCTATTGATCCTTAGACTCTACAACATATTGCAAATGTTAAAGCTACTACCAGTATCTAATGCCTATTTAGTATAATCAATAGTAGTTAAAGAAATCATGAAAACATTTTTCATAAATGTCACACCTTGTTTCTTGCCTTTCAAAGTAGCCAAACACTCTGGGCAGTTCCTCTTCCAATGTCCCTTCTTTGTACAGAAGAAACATTCAGCATCCTTTTGGTCAACTCTCTTCTCCTTAGCCTTGGATTTTTCTTGGCCTTCTGTTTGCCCTTTCACTTACACTTAGAAGAGTTTCCAACCAAGTTCACAAACCCTGACACTTTCACCTTCTTAGACGATGCTACTTGATTTTCATAATCGATCAACAAGATGAGCATTTCATGAAGATCACAGTCCATCTTGTTCATGTTAAAGTTAACAATGAATGGTGAAAAAATGTCAAAAAGAAATTGTAAGATAAAATCTTGTGCTAACTTTTTTCCCTAGTGAACACCCTAACTTCTCAAGTTGTTCTATAAGATCAATCATCTTAAGAACATGGGGTCCCACAGGAGAGTTTGGCTTCAGTTCAGGTTTGAATAGGGAGTTAGATAACTGTTATCTAGCAATTCTACTTTGTGACCCATACATCTTCTTAGGATGCTCAATTATTTGTGGAGGATTCATACCTTCATGCTGTCTTTGGAGTTCAGAACTCATGGATGCCAGAATAATGCACTTGGCATTAGTACTTTGTTCATTTATTTAAAATATGCGTCCAATGCATTAGCATCATCAATTCCCTCAAGAGGCGCTTCCTTTATGGGTTTATCGATCACATCGATAAGTTTTTCATACATGAGAACAATTCTTAGATTGCGGTACCAATCATTAAAATTATTACCCGCTAGCTTGTTAGCATCAAGAATGCTTCGCAGTGATATAGTAGATATTTTGAGAAATCTAATAAAAAGAAAACACTATAATAAGAACACAATCGTATATCATTAAGACATGGATTTTTATGTAAAAGATATAAAATCTTTAAAACATAAATGAGTCCTTTGTTTATCAATTCGTTACTCATGCATAATTAAAGAGTGATAAATTTCTTATCATATAAAATTTATAGTAGACTCATTACTATATAGTCCCCTGGTTGTATAGTATAGTTTAATTTATCCATAGAATTAATTAATATTATACTCCCTAGGTAGTCTAGGCCAAAAGTATAAAATTAAGTAATTTTTTCTCACACATGCATCATATGTAATAGAAAATATTATTTATTCTTGAACTACAAGTTGCCTGATTATCAAGTCATTCTATGTAAATAAAAATAAATATTATTATCTACTTGAGTAGAAAATCCTTTTTGATAAAATATCATATATTATATTAAAATAAACTCAGTAATTTTAAAAGGTCAAAATTTCATGTTATTAAAATAATTTTAATAATATTAGTGATCATATCACATGTTCAAACAATGATCGTATAAGAAAATTGTATTTATTTCCTACATGTACGGAAAATTTGGAAGAATCTTATTGTACTCTTCTTATATCTTCATGTTTTCTTTCAACGTTAAAATTGAAAGAGTATCTTTCATTTTTAACCCTTGTCTTCGTAAGACCATCTGCGTTTATTGGTTTTCAAACCATGCGATCTCTGTTGAAGCTTTTAAACCAAAACCTTTTTAAAAACAACTTTTGCAACATTCATTAAATGCATTAAATGTGTTTGTCATAAAAAAACACAACAGCTATTAAATGTCTTTAATGAGTTTATTGTACATAAAAGAGACAACATTTGTCCAATGCTTAAAGAACATGAAATGATGTTTCGTTTCCGTGAAACCACAATTTCAACATTCTTGTGCATATTAAATAAGAACAAAGACCACAACAAAATACGTAAATTAGTGGTCTTTGTCAAATATGATGTAAATGTAAACTAGGCTATGATATTAATTGAAAGATTACATACACAACGGAAATAAAAAAAATGCAATCTTATATTCATTTATTACATTTAACAAATAAAGTAATAATAAAAATAAATAAAATAAATACCTAAAATGTGAAGATTAACTGGTACGAAATTTTGAAAATACAAAGTCTCTATACACTCTATATCGAAAAATATATCCCACTTTTTAACATGCTAAAAATTGTTAAATTATGAAGAACCATTTCTTTAAGGATGGAAAAAACAATTTTCCCTTCACTTTCTTGTTTATTTTCACATACTAAAAATGAAGAAAAAAGAGTATTCTTTTATCTCTTCTTTTCGGCTTTGTCGAAGTAAAAAATGAAAGAGCATAGAGGCTTTTTTTCTCTTCTATTTTACACTTCACTGTTTGTTTACGTACAACAAACGAAACAATGTAACGCTCTCCTTTTAATGTTTTTGTTGTTAACGTTATTTTTTAAAACTTGAAACACTACATTCCTTTCATCACGTCAGTTAAACATAAAATCAAAACAAAACCACAAGGTGACCTTTCACCATCCGACGTACTCGTTTTCTCATTTTTATTTTTTAAATAATTATTATTATTTATAAAATAAAATAAAATAATGTTATTTATTCATTTATTTTATAAAAAAAACTTTCAATATTAATTATATTTTCTGTGCTAACAAAAAAAAATATACCATATAGATTATTTAATAAATTATCTTATAATAAATTAAATAATCATAAATAGGAAATATTACACTCATAAATATGTGACCACATAGGTTCATCACTAAGCTAGTAGTAACTAATCCAATTAATTACTAATCACGGTTGGCGTCTAACAACACTCTTCAACAACCGGATAGTGTGAAGTAACAATTTTATAAAGATGGAACATGGTTAAGAATAATATGTATTATTACCTTCCATCATCACAAATCTGGATTATCCTAAGATATGATTTAACTATCAAACTCTATTAGATAACCAACTATATTACATGTCGATCATTAATGATTGGTAAAAGACTTAAGAAACTCCTTTCTTCACTTATTCAATCGCTCTGGCCAACGTCTTGAAATAACCATTAAGATCAATGATATCATAGAGCTCAAATTCATTACCTAGAGTCAATAGATCTCATCTTGATTTACCACTAATCAGATAGGTACTTAATTATATCCAATGATCATTCAACTAGTATTTTTACACACTAGGTGTCCAACATCAAAACATAATAAGTGATCTATTGATTACTATGATGATCTCAAGTTAAAGGAAAAATATACATTTAAATCCTTATGAGAATATCTCACTTGACAGTTCATAAGTAATATTAACCCTTGGAAATTTTCAGTTTGGTTAGTTCAATGATCAAATCTCTGTATATATCATCTATATATGTAACTTAGTAAATGCGATCTACTAATATCCATCCAATATATACTATTACATATATATTAATCTAACCGGATTATTAAAGTCTTTATTTGATGAACATTTTTAGATTAAACCCTAAAGACTTGACTCTCATTATCATAATCTCCATTATGATGGCAAGTGTATAAATTTAATCAAAGACTTATCATATTAGAATAAAAAACAATACATATAATATGATAATAATTATTATTCAAAATTAATATTCACAAAACTAATGTATTCAATATATTACATAACGATTGAGTCATGGGTATAATTTCAATATCTTCACGAATCCTTCCGCTTGAATTATATGCCTGCGGGCTTCAAACTCGGAAGCCATGAACCATGAGCACTTGTGAATCGGCTGCCAAGATCAGAAGATGCTGATTAGCATGCGTTCTGAAACCGACCAAGATGAAACCCTCTTATGCATAAAGAAAAAGCCTGAAATGAAAAATATGCTAAACATCAGTATCAAAACCCTCCACACAAATGATAACGGTGAAATTGCAAAAGAAATTCCCTTTTCATTTTGTCGTTTTTCAGTTGATCTTTGCCAACGACTGTGCATTAAACCCAGAAAAGGTATCTCATTCCTGTATCAAATCAGCAAGAGGATTGATTCCTATTTCTCAAAAAAAAAAAAAAGATTGATTCCTAAGAAAAACGAAATTTGACATCAAGGACCAGAAATCTCTATGAAACACAAGCTACATCTGGCAAAACGGCGAAGCATTTCATAATGGGATCTAGCACTACTAATAGTTCAGCGCAATAAAGAAACACCAATTGAAAGTTGGTCGGTGGTTGGTTATCCTTTTAAGGCACATATACACTTACAATGGCAGCTCGAACAAGTACTACATCAAATGGCAAGAGCCATTAACAGTCTTGTTGTTGGTAACATAATATAAAAAAAGAGTTCAAATACTCAATTTCCATTACCCTATTTCAATCGATAAGGTGTTATTTTATGTCTAAATGTACATAAAACTACGTTATATTAGGGTGAAAATAGGGTTATAATAGATTAATGGGAATAGAAGATTTCAAGCCTCAAAAAGGTAACATATGAAAACAAATTTATGCAAGAAAAAATATAAAATTTCATTTATAAATTGGATAAATAATATTACGAAGATATATGATCAATCTTATAATTATTTACATATTATTTATAATTAAAAGTCTTTTAAAAATAATTTGTTTATCAAAAGAGGATTTTTTTTTTTTGATCTTTCTCCATGTTCTCTGTAAAACCTTTCACGATTTCATTCAAGCTTCCTTCTCTTTTAGTCATTCAGAATTTCACATTTGTTGAGTTTTGTGAGAATGACACATTTATTATCAAATTAATTTAAAGCAACTAACTATTAAATCAAGATTTCTAATCATTCTATCTAGACACATTTGTTCACAAATGTCACAAGCATAATATAAATCAATAAAGAATTGCAATTGTATTGAATTAAATAAATATTATGCATAAATTGTAAACAACTACTAATTATGTTAAAAACAACTAATGCTTATTAACCAACATCTCAAGCATTACATGATGCTATTATCCTAACTACATCCAATGAACTATTTCAAATTAGTGAAAAATATAAGTTCATGAATCATGGCATAAATAGTTTTATATGAGCCCTCAAATATTGTCTAGGGAACAATTACCCCACTTGGTTAATGATGCACTGTCTCCGTTCAAACAAGTGTATTACTTTCATTATCTAAGACTTTTTCCCCAAAATCAATATAAGAAATAAATAATTTTCAAATAAAAACATCATTTGAATAACATATTACTTGAACGTGTAACTATCAAATAATTAACATAAGTCAAGTCCCCTAACTCATTATGGCCTAATAGAATTAGATAACTAAACAATTATTCATCAAATTTAACTAACCATTGAAAATTTTCAAGCACCTCTCCTGGTAGCCATGGCTACAACCATTATTGGTTGTTGGGGGTGGCAGAATTTTTTAAAAAAAATTCAAAATAATCCTTTTTAAAATATATATAAGACTAATTGAGTAATCTTTTACAAGTTATGGAGATAAAGAAAATACTCTAAACAACAATATACAAAATATTAATTCTCTTACATAATATATGCAAGTAAAGAAGAACTCATATTTAGGAGCAAAATCATAATAAGTACCAACCTAGCTCTAATACCAATGGTAGGAATATAAAAGAAAATTTATGTAGGAGAAAAATAAATTTTCAATCAAACAAGAATAGATAATATTATAAGCACACATCACTAATCACATAATCATTTATATACAAATACTTATAGATTATCCACATATTAAAATCTCATTTTAAAACAGCTTATTAGTAAGTTTCGTATATCTCTCAAAAGACTTGTATCTTTATTTGAAATGTACGTTTTTCCTATAGGTCTTTCAAAAAAGGTTAACCACTCGATCTTTATTAAATAAACACATTTAATTAGATATGTATAGATCTTGTATTATGATTGATCAATTTTCTCACATTCAATCCATGTACAATATATTTAAATATCATATAAAAGAGTATCAACTTTTCTATAGGATATCATTTAATTCAATATCAAATTATTGAGAAAATGTTATAGTCACAATCAAAATATAACAATAATAATATTTAAGTGCAATATTGAATTAAGGTATACACATCAAATAAGACCAAATTGAGGATAGCATAATAACAAAATATGAAAAAGCCATACAAGTTTTTTTACAGTTTAAGATTATGATGAGATAAGTCTAAAACGTACAATTGAATTACAAACTCAAATAAATATTAGCAGGATCATAAGTCTTCATTATCAATGCTTAGAAGCTTGATGCTTGATTCAAACTCTTGACCTCTAAATATTGGAGGCTTCTTAGAAAGTCCTTACTACTAGACAATCCCCTCTTCTCGGATCGAATTTTGCACTACCTACATAATGTATCTCCTTGAGAGTAATTGATTAAGATCAATCCAATAAGGTTTTATAATTCTAGTTGTTATTAGGATAGTTGTTCAATTAGTCCGTTCACCATTTAAGGTTATTCACAAAGCTTGTCCAAGTTGTTTTCACATCAAATTCCTTTATATTATTATGTAGTCAGTAAACAATATCAGAAACTATTATCTACTAACTTGTTAAAGAACTATTTGGTACTTGATACAATTACTTATCGAAAGATGCGCTTACTTTCCTGCTAATTTTAGTTCTCTCTTTTACACATCGTTGGTTGATTGTTGTTAGCATAGATTTTTCAGTGATTGTATTGTCTATATCATGAAGGGATATGGTTAGGTAAAATCTTTAAAGAGGAAATCTACTTTTACATACATAGAGAGATGAAACATCTCCTATATTTCCATGATTTTTAGCCTTTATTTAGAAATTAATTTCTCAAATACATTTATATTCACTAATTATAAACCCATATTGGGATGAAGATTTAGTGAATGCTCTCACAATAAACTAATATTGTCAAGAAAATAGAATAGTTCTTAATAATTAATATCAATTAAACACCAAGGAATTTATTAACCAACACCAAGCAAATGATGTAAAATAAGATAGAAAGAAGGGGGAGAGGAAAATTTAAACCTTAATATCTACACCAAAAATTAGCTTAACTGAAATATTTTAGAACGTTCAGAAGGCAAAAGGTATATATTTAACCATAATATTTGTACCAAAATATAAGCCAAATTCTAACATTTTAAAGTTTTCAAAAAGAATCCTAACATTTCTAAACCATTCAAATTAAACCTTAAATTAATGAAATCCTTAACATGGTTAAGATTTTGCCAGTTAAATGTCACATTGGTACATTAAGATTTTGTCAGTTAAATGTCACATTAGCACTTTACATCATACTTTTTTTATTTTAAATGGTAATCATATGGCATTACGGTTCCACTCACTTAAATTAAACCTAAGTTATAGTTAACTCAATTAACTCTAAATAGACATATAGTCAATTTAATCTACATCTAAAGTCTAGGATTTTGAATAGACTATGAAACAAACATTTTGATTTTGCTTTATAGTGGATGGGAAGAACTATGCATATGTTATCAGCAGCAGCATAAACACTTTAATATAATTGATCATATAACTTTTTCCTTTGATTTGGATGTATTTTAGCAATAACAGATAAAAAGTCTTTAAAGTATTAAATGACTATGAGTTAGGCTTGAAAATCTGATATAAGAAATCGAAAATTGATCACACTTAACCTTAATCAAAATAGAAGAAATCAAAAATAGCTCAATAAAGTTAAACAGCTAAGATCAAAAAACCAACAAAGTTTCAGACAAAATTTGTTAAGCCAAAAGAATCCCAAAAACCAAAATTCCTTTTTAAAACATTAATATTTTTGAGACTTTACAACTAAAAAAACTTATTTTAAGACTAAAGGCAACTTAAAAAACAAAGGTAAAAAAATAATAGATAAAAAAATATATGACCAAAACCAAAGGAAAAGTAGGTTATTTTATATCAGTAGAAAGTAAGAGAATATGAATAAAAAAGGATAGGTTGGTATTTGCAAAACCTAGCGAAATTAACTATAACTTGAAGAATCTAACAAGAGAAGGGTGATAATCTTGATTTCCAAACTCAAGAAACATAAATCTAGTGCTTTAATAGTAGAAAGATTCAATCTTTCTAGTTTTATGAAGCTACTTCTTGATCAGAAGGCAACAACCAATAAAGAAGAAAGATTTGTAAAGCGAGGGAAGAAAATTGCAATAATAATAAGTCGTCACATATCACCAGAACCTTTCTTATTCCTTGCTAACATATATTAGGATGATGTTCCTTCCTTACTATTACTTACAATGTCTTCAGTACGCTTGACTGGATAGCCTTTACTGCCTATGATAAAGCTTGAGCTCTGATACCTTTCTTATTAAATCTCTCATTCTCACCATTAATGATACACACCTTAAGTAGAGTGTTTGAAATTCTAAGTTTTTAATCCACTCTTACTACATTCATCCTTATTGACATTGATGTCATGAAAACACTAATTAATTAGTGATTGCTTTACATTTCTCCTTCTACCCTTTTTATCAATCATTCTTACCTCTAAAGAAACACCAAAAAGAATTCTTCTCTAATTCTTGTATATTCTTTCCAAATGCAATTGCCAAACCACATTTGGGTTTAAAACCTGGCTTTCCAATGTTTATATATGGTTTATGATGTTGATCACTTTCACACATATATTCTTCTCAATTTTCTTAGGAGACCCTAAAGTATAATCATTAGCCTCCTTCTTATTTTTTGGCCATGACTACTTTTTTCTTATAAATAAATGAGATGAAACATAATAAAACTTAAAACAAAAACATATTCTTCAACTAAAAGCTAGAATATTGTCATAAAAATAATTGTATATCTCTATTGATATGTTTTATTTTCTCTCACATATCTAAGTTGTGAAACTAGATCTCCTTACAGGATTCGACTTTTTGTGAAGGTCAAATGTGTCAGTCAAATTATCTTCCTAGCCTATTATTCTTGTATAAGGCTTTCTACATAATATGATGCATTAAATAGGCTTTGGCTGCTACCTCTTATTATTATTTCTTTAAAGCGTGTTTCTTTTCCCTTATAGAAGACAATACGATCAAGATTCTGATAGCTCTGTTCAACAATTATGGTATATGCTAAAGTTAATTTTAATGGAGATAAAATTGTGAGGTTTTGCATGATTTTTTAATCCATAACATCAAGAAGTTAAATTAGAGCATTTGCATATTTGTCCATCTTTGCCAGAGCAAGAGAGACAAAGATGGAGCCAGAAAGCAATTGGGTAGGGACAAGCAGTGTTATGGACCTCTAATAGACGAAAACTGGATAGAAAGATAAGATTCCATCAATTTGGTGTTTAAATTATTTTTTCTAAGATTGAGATTTTTTAATGTTCCCAAATATTTGAGTCTAAATTAAATTTTGGAGTAAATAATAGGATCATTGCCCCTTTCTCAAACTTTTAACAATATTTCATTGAAAAAAGTAAAAATAAGAGCAGTTGTTTAAAAAAAAGATGGATTAAGATAAATTATTTAATGAATGGAGTGGCAAAGTGAATTATATTAAAATTATTTAAGAAGGTGGATTAGGCAAAAAAGCTCAACGACCCCAAAATATTTTCTTATTTTGTGAGATAACAGAATAAGCATTTTGCTTTAGTTAGAAATTATTGTTTTGCCATATTAGTTCTTTTAAATTATTTTGTTAATAATTCCCTCAATGTTGAATCTCTCTTTATGTCATTCACAACTTATATAAAAGGCAAATCCAATGCACAAAGTTCCCTGCTTTGCAAGGGTCTAGTGAAAGTCATCAATTGTACGCAGTCTTTCCTTTCCATTTTTATAAAGATGTTGTTTTCATGACTCAAACTCATGACCTTCCAGTTACAAAGGAATAATCTTATCAATTCCTCTAAGACTCGCCCTCTTGTTCACAACTTATATATAAATGAAATTAAAATAAATAAATAAAAATTAGTTCAATTTTGAGTGTAGACCTATACTTCATTTAAGAATTGAGCATAGGGTGTAATTTAAAAAAACTCATTTGTTATTGACTCTTAAGAATAGAGGACCTAAATGGATATTAGATTATTTTGGAAAAATGTTAAAAATTTAAGTACAAATAAAAATAAAAAATAGCAAAATATTATACAAATTGAAATTGTTTATAGAAAATCGGGTGTGTAACCTTGATAGGTGTTTTATAATATATAGATTGGTAGACTTTTTTTTCCGTGTTTTGAACTTTTCTCCGTCCAATGTCAACTTGGATGTAAGATAGAATAAAGGTCTAGTGCATCCCCTTAATTCAGGCATAAAATATTAGTGATTTTTTAATAAAAAAAATCTAAACAATAATGAAATGGGTATAAGCAAGTTAAGCTCAATGAAATAATTTGTTGTAACAAACCAAACAGAATTAATTACAAAAACCCAAATAACCAATTAAACTTTCCGAGTCTCAGGTACAAAACTGTAATTCACATCGTGGATGAATCAAACATGGATGTTTAGGAAAATTCTGGAAAAATAAGAATAGCGTATAAATAATAAAACCCTCATCTCTAATGATACTTAACGATATAACAACTAAAAGATTGATCACGTGAATCAATAAAATACAACTTTAAAAGTTGGTGAAATTACTGAGCTCTTTCCCAAATCTTAATAATATAATATTAATCTGTGAACCTATAAAACATTTTACTTCGGGGCTAATTGCATTTTTTTGTAATGTTTGAATTCTTTTTTTTTTAATATGAGTCTAAATTAGATTCAAATTATCCTTTTCACCGAAAGTGAAGAGATAAATAGTTAAGACAAGATTGAAAAGTATGAAAAACGTAAAGCAATATTGAAACAGCTCCAAAATAGAATACAAGAAATTGCAATCATTGGGCTGAGCTTTCCTATTCTTTTCTTTTCATGATTTCTCTTGACAATACGCAAGTATTGATGTCAAGGTTTTAATTTGGCTTGCATAATCTAATTATCATTGAAGATACTAACTAAATTTGAATTTCATGACAGTATTGTTTAGTATCCTATTGATTGATGTTGTCTCCTTAATCTAGTTTAGTATCCTATAATAAATTTAGAAAATGTACAGCCTTGCATATTGTCATATGAATCAACTTTTACTGCCTATGTCAGCTAAAAACCATATAAATTATTCACGAACCTACTCCAAATACATTGCACTTTCTCTCTGTGCAGAACATACATAGATATGGAGACTTCAGAAAGTCTATATTAATCGAAGTAATAGGTCCACTGAAAAAGCCACACTACCCGCCAAAAATACCTTGAACGTTGGCGTGAAGATTGGTTTTGGCAGTAGTGAAATGAAATCTCTACACCAGTGTTTTGAAACTCGGACTGGTCATCAAATTGGAGGTTTTATTGGTCACCGATTTGACCGGTTTAATCAGTTCAACCACCGGTCGAATCGATGTGACGTCATAATTATGCAATAATTATATTTAATTATATATAATATTAATAATATTAAAAAAAATACAAACATATATCAGAAAAATAAAAAACAAAAACAAAAAGAATAAAAATTTTATTGAACCAATATTCGGACCGGTCCGACCGGTTTTGACCGGTTCTCACTAATTCAATTGAGAACCGATTTTTAAAGGTAAACCGGACCGAATAGCCGATCGGTCACCGATCGAACCCGTCAAACCGACCGATCCGGTCTAGTTTTCAAAACAAAACTCTACATTGCATCATAGAGGCGTTTACCCCCTAGTCATCACCAATTTAATTGGTATGTCCGTTCTTGTTTTCCAAGTTGTTAATGTCTCACCAATAGCTTTAAGCTCTTGACAAATTAATAATCTAAGATGTATGTTTCCATGTATACTTAAATACCCTTTTTCTATGTTTTAGTAAATACGTGTATACATCTAATCTGGCTGTGATTCAAACCACTCAAAACAATAGTGGCATAACAACCTCGATCAATTTGGGATCTAAAGATGCTTGTTCACTAGGTAACAACCATAGTAGGGGTTGACCGACAAGATCTTGTTGTGCAAAATACTGCAAGTAAAGAGTGAAAGATATAAAGATCATGTCCCCTGAATTAACCCCATTTAACCTGGATTCTTTCCGATTCCTTTTCCATACGTTGAACTGAAACACATATAACTCCACCATTATCTTTGTATTCTTTATCACCTTTTGGGACCAAAAATGCCCAGGACCAAACAAAACCACGGCAATCTTTTCGTGAGCCTGAAGTCAAGGATGATTGATTCTTTGTTCTTCTTTTTTTCTTCATGCAGTTCCATTCTAGACAAGACTGATGCATCATCCATCAACTTGAAACCTCATCCAAAAGCTTATATCTTCTAACCTTATTTATAGAAACCTGACTTGTGATCCCATTGTTGTTTGATATATTCTCTGATCTTGTCCTTCTGAGCTTTTCCTCTAACCTACCTTGTGTGATAATCCTCCTTCTCGTCGACGGCGATCTCTGGGGAGACTTTTGCTTCTTGATGAGGTTATTGACTTGCAACTGCTGACTGCCCCTTTGACTCTTTAACCCTCCTTGATCAATATTGCTATTCCTCTTCGTTTTCTTGCTGTTTCTGTTATCATCATCGCAGCTCTTCTTATTTGACGATGAAGAATTCTGAGACTTCTCCTTGGTATCATGGCTTAGACACCAATTGCAAACTTGATAGGACTCGGCTTTTGGATAGAGATTGCTACAGTATCTGTAGAATTAAGAGTTCCAAAGCAGAAATATATAAGAACTTTGGGATAATTACGATAAGACAAACCGAACCCAGAAAAGATATAGGTAAATGTATGGTCTTTCTTGTATTGAAGGGTATGTAGATACCTGTGTTGAGATCTGAATTGGCAAATGTTGCAGAGGAAAAGCTCACAAGAAAAACAGCAATCTCCACACATGCAACACTCTGGGTTTGGTTGCGATGATTTGTTAAACTTCATAGTCTTGATGTGAATCAGTTGAAACTTAAATAACACAATTTCTCTTGAAGTGGCCGATAGCTTCTTCGGATGCGAAAATTATGAAATCCAACTTGGCATGGCAATATTCGATGCTGTCATGTCTCTCTTGTTTACGAGGGAGAGAGAGAGAGAGAGAGAGCCGCTAATATGTTAATGCTTACTGGTTGGACAGAAAGAAAGTCGCACGTATATAGATAACTCCATCACCGCCAAGGAGCGAGCGTCCTTATATATGATGTGCTAGTCATTTGTTTACTTTTTAATCATACACTTCATCAAAGATGTACCAACAAGACAATTCAAAAGCTGCCCAAGTCTGAGTTGGGTTAGCTTCTTCTTTTTCTTTCTTTTTTAATTCTAGTAAGTATACATGAAACTATCGGGAACAAGTAAATAATGTAGTCTAATTAATTTAAGATTATTTAAACGATTGAATATAACTTTTTACAAATTTTAAATTTTAGACAATCCCTTACATCTATGCCACTTACACTTACCCTTTTTTTTTAGCTCATAAATACTATGTATGCACACACACACACATATATATAGTGAAATTGTTCATAGATTATAATGTCCTGTCCTTCAATGTTGTATTTCTTAGACGATGTTTCCCTTGGATTAAAGTTTATGCATAATTCAATTGTGATTCCTTTACCAAAATGTAAGGGCTGAAACCTTGTGCCTTGTGTTTATATCATTTTGGTTTGAATAGCTCAGTCATAACTTTAAAAGAAATATGTCCAACCCTTGGTCGTGTTGATCATAAGAAACATGAAGACTATACTCGTGGAAACGAAATACAAGTTTAATAAAGAATAAGGTTTAACTTTGGGAATGACCTTTGTATCTCATGAAAAGAATTTTGAATGAAATCTTCAAAAATCCTTTTCTTTACCTGCTAATTCTTATTCTTGGTAGACATTCCACCAACTAAACGACATGTAAACTTGCCGTACCCAATTTTAGGGATGGTTTATAACCACATTTTGCCTTAAATTAACTTAAGCTACATAAAAATCTAAACCAAACCAATAATATCAAAAGATGTAGTTCAACAGAAACAGAAATAGAATATAAAGTTATACCTATGCAAAGCTTAATAAACAATCACATTCAAAGTAAGAGGCAATAAAGAGTTGGGAAAAAGTAAGTTGTAAAGTTAAAATATAAAAAATTAAAGGAAAAATAACAATACTACTCATTGATTGATACAAACTATATATATCAATGTTATAAAATTCTAAAACCAATTAAATATCTTTTAACCGTTTGGTTCTCAAGTGGATTGGATGAGAAAAAGCTTACACCAACGGGTGCATTGCTTATTCTTGCACACAAGAATGTGGAATCCGCAGGTAGACTGGCAAAGGGCCCTTAGACCCACACTCCACCCGATTATAAGGGATCAATCAAGCACCATTTAAGTCACTTCCACAATTTAATTTCACATTTCCTCGGTTTGACTCGAACGAACAAATATCCAAATAAAAGTTCAGTCAAATAAAAGACGGCAATTTTTCTTAGCGGATGGAATGGAGTGCTTGAAAGTTGAAAATTCTTCGTTCAAAGATTTCTTCTTTCTTATTTATATCATAGCAAATAAGCGTTCTTCAATTTCTCTAGTTCCTAACACTTTGTTTTTGAACCAAAAAGGATGGAAGAAAAGGAAAGAATTCCACTTCGGTTTTCAGAATTTCGTCAGGGACCTGCAGGCCAAGAAATAGCTGCCTAATTATTTGACCTAACCAGTCACATCTGAAGATTGTCTGGTGCGTTTCTGTGATTCTTAGTCCTGGGTGGTCCAACTGAGCCTGCCGTGGTATGATTAAGACAATACAATTTAAGCATACCAACTATTATATACTATTATTGCATCTTGTTTGACCAACATTATGCGAGTCAGATTAACATAAAATATAATTGGAAGAAAAAGTAAACAGGTCAGAACAGGAATCCCAAGAAAATCAAACAATATATGTGTAAAACTTGAACTACAGAACAATAAACAAACGCAGACGAGATCTCACACGATTACACTGGTCATACATCTGCTTCTTCACATGTTTCACACGTAGCTTAATCTCAAAGGATGTCCAATCTCCACACATCCATATGCACGTGCAAAAGAATAGCTAAGGATGTCGTTCCTCATTTTACTCAGGAAGCAATTAACTTTCATGTATGCACCAACAATCCTTCTAACTTGAGCAGGTGATAAAATCAGTTCATATGTTCAGTAGCAATTTCTTCAACAATGTTGATATGGTGGGGATCTTGTTGGTTCTTGATGCGACGATCAGTAAGAGGTGATAAAGAAAAACAAAAGGTTAAAAAGCAGAAAAGCATTGCTCATTCAATCATAACTCTTTCTGGCTCAAAATTATGTACAATATAAAGGATACACAAACATTTCACCAGACATTGATCTATTCTACAAAATTTACAACGAAAAATGAGAGAAAGAGAGATAGAGAGAAATATTTCACTTTCTTGAAAAAGTAACAACAGATATTACTCCATCTTTTCCTTATTTAGATTTGACCCTATGTTGGGTGCCCTAGCCCTTACAAGGTCAACTAGTTGTTACCGCCACCCCCGTCAGTTGCCTCGGTTTTTCATCCCCTCCTGTAACAAAACATTTGCTTCATTTCCAGCCCACTAGGTTGCATTTGCATAGATAACATAAGAAAATCTAGTTCATACGATCTATCATTAACATACTTTGTTTCTTCAAACAAAATATCTAAAGCATGTATGTCAGACCTCAACTCAATCCAAATCAAAGATCTACATTCAAATGAACCTCAACATGTCACCAGAGAATTCGTCACATCCTCATAAAGCATCAACAAGACACAGCAGATGTATCAAGGGACTAAAAGCTTGGACTCATAAAACAGCCAACACCTTTTTATACCTAAGAACTCGCATTCATTCTTGCTCTACTTTGTGTGCTAGATATGTGATAGAACTCTCAATAACTGAGAGATTTTCTTACTGATATTATTAGTATGTATTGACAATTTCTGTCAAGTTATA
>JANVCQ010000052.1:0-12532 GCA_025531925.1 Erythroxylum plowmanianum | reverse complement strand
TACAATTAGGAGTCAAAAAGTGCATTAACAGTTATGAAAGTGTAGCCAATTAATAAGATAAACTTGGGCTCAATCAACTTGTCTCATATATTTAGTGACAGAAAACGTAAGCATTTTTCCATCTTAAGAACATATCTAAGATGTCTCTTTAAAGAAAAAGTTTTTTTTGTTTTATAAGTTTAAATTTGCATTAACACTAAAGCTTAACTAAATGAAAAGGTCTAAACTTATTTTGAAAATTATCATATGAATATTCTTGAAATTATTATATATTGCATTATGGTTATAAGTCTTAAATTATTGTTTATTTATGAATAATATAATATAGAAATACTGAACTAAACTTGTGATTAAAATATGCTTATAGGAATGAAACATCAAAATAAGTTTAAAATGTAGCAACAATGTAGTGCCCCCTTACCATAGGGTATACACTGGGACGCCCAGAGGTCATTCTGGTACATAACCTACAATAAGAGCGAGCTACGTTTTATCACTACATTCACTTCACATGACATCATATCCATATTCCACTTATAAAGCATCAATAGAAAAACCACAATATTTTAAAACCAACTTTTTCCTTGTTTCATTTCATAAAACCTGAATGTCTACATTGTGTCTTTCAATATTTTCTATATGTACATCATTAAAACCTAATACAAAAGTACTACATGAAAGAGGAAAATATACATAATCTAACTAATCTGTCCAAAAATCCCAGCTGACCGACTTTTGAGCCATAACTTCTCTTGCCAATCACAATCTACACGACTGGTAGAGCCTCTCAGTGGTTAGAGTCGTCTCTCAGTCCTGAAAAGACAACGTTGTAATTTTGGTGAGTTTTGCGAACTCAATGAGATAACCATCATCGATAGTTCACTCAATTCATGCAACACATCATTTCATTTAACATATAATTACATACTGCACTTTACATAAGTATCACATTTTCACTTAAGCATAGGCAAATTTGGCATTTCATTCTAGCAAACATACTTAACAATATGCATATGAAATATTCATGAGACACTTTCCAATTATTATGTTGTTGTGACCGAGTGCTTGAATAGTTCCGTATCTATTTTGGATACCAGGCTCATTAATAAATGTCCCTTATCTACACAGGGCTCATTTTACATAGTGAGCCTTAGGCTCTTAATTACTTTTGAGCTCGAGACTCATTTTCACTCGTTGAGCTTTAAGCTCTAATCGATGGCTATTCTAATCACAACTGCCATTATCTGATTATGCATTCATGTATGGGATGCATGCACCACAATCACTCACATCGCATTCACATTCAAGTAACACTTCAATATCTCAATCTACATTCACATTGATTGGACCTTCTGTCCGGAATCTACAATTAAACACATTCAATTATCATTCAAAACATAAATTAAGCAACACAAGTAATTAAGTGAGACCGTCTAGGTTACTCACAAGTTGCTCCCGAAGCTAATGCCTGGAAGTTCCAGCAATGTCTGGAGGTTGACGTTCCAGTTGCTCCTCTCTCACAAATAATATTCACAATATCACAATTTGCACAATCATAAGTATTCACATGCACATATATGAAATGAATTATGTACAGTTCATGTTTATAACAATCCCAGGTATCTTTCCATCAATTTCTTCACAAAAATCTTTCCCATATCAAAACTCATTTAAGTATAATTTATACTTAGGTTTATACCTCACTAAAACCATTAAAATCTCTATTCCTTTCTCATTGACTTACTTCAGATTTATGTAATTTGGTCAAACTCTCTTCTAGAAAAGTGTTCCTCTATGTCTTATTTTTTCATTGACACCAAAATCACTCAATTTGGTTTAGTAATTTAGAAGATATGCCTCAAATATTATCGGGTTACCTATATTCAAAAATAGTGTACTATGCACAACTTCCATCCAAAAATTCAACATATTAGAGAAGGAATCCAGATAGAATCAAAATACTGAAGGGTGATTAGGAAAAAAAAAATCCTATTTCACTGTTCCAACAGATTCCACACTTCAATTTAATCAATCTTTCTCAATTTAATTCATAATGCTACAAAATTTCATGGAGGGAAAGAAAAATGTGTTAGAAATCTATTGGTCTAAGAATCATTGCATTTGAAGGTCGGATGATAAAGTTATGGTTGAAAGAATCAAACACGATTCTGTCCTCAATCATATTGAACCTATTTTGGGGCAACTAGCATAACTTTTGCTATAGGTATCGGATCAAGATGTTCTTTGGATGATTTTGAAGAGGACTTCATGATGACCTCAAAGACAATTTCTATCATATAAGGGGTCAAAATTAGACCAGAAGAAGTTTTAGTCAACATATGACGAAGCAGAAAGTCAACCTAAGAAGAAGCAGATGGTCAACTTAAGATGAAGCAAAGTCAACTTAAGACGAAGTGACTCTTAAGACGAAGCAGAGTCAACTTAAAATGAAACAAAGTCAACTTATGACGAAGTGACTCTTAAGATGAAGCAAAGTCAACTTAAGATGAAGCAGAGTGTTGAATCCCAAACTTTTCTTGGAAGTTAGAACTATTGTATGTGAAATGTTGGAAGTTAAAAGCTATAAAATGTAGTTGAAACATGTTCACTGAGTATGCTTTAGTGTTTTAGCCATAACTTTTTCCTTAGTTATCCAAATGAGGTGATTATTGACTTGGAGTAAATTAGAGGCATAGTGCTACAAATTGTCTAATAAAATCGAGTTTTAATTTAGTCTCTAAGAATATCAATTTTTGGATAGAAGTTGAGCACATAATACTATTTGAGTATAAGAACAGTTCGAAAATGTTTGAGGTATAACTTTCAGATTTCTGAATCAAATTAAATAATTTTAGTGTTATTAGAAACTTAAGACAATGAGGAACATTTCTAGAAGGAAGTATTATCAAATTCCTTCAATTTTTCCATGATCATTAATTAAGGAGTTAGAAGTATAAGGTATTAGTTATAAAGACAACAGAAGGGTAAATATGAAAATACTAGTTTATTATGAGGTTTTAATGGATTATTTTTTAGAGCTTGTAGTATGTAAATGATTGTAGGATTTTATCATATGGTTCAATTGAAATAAAGTAGTCTTGTAAGAGTATATATGTATGAGGGCATTTTGGGAAGAACACTTAAGCATTAAGGTTATAAGGCATCAAAGGAAGGGCAAATTGGACATTTCTCAATCATTAATGGTAAAATTGAAATAAGAAGTGCGGGCTTGCTTTTAAGGAAGGAGCAAGAACAAAATTGAGAGAGAAGAAACAAAAAGAAAAGAGAAGAAGGAGAGAATTCGGTGGAGAAGAGAAGAAAGAAAGAAGAAAAGAAACTAGGTTTCATCTTTGTTTGGCTTTCAAGAGGAAATTTGAGGTTGCTCAAGAAGGGAAAAGGGAAGAAGATGAGAGCTTCCATTAGAGCTAACAAACTCTTCATTTGGTGAAGATTCAAGGCATGTTTGATCTTAATATTTTGGATTTTTGAGAGGGTTTTGGTTTATAAAGCTTATTAAATGTTTGCATTTTAGTATTCTAGAATTGATTTTGGGTGAATGTGTCTTGTGGGTTCTCAATTGGAATTCCTATTGAATGGAATTTTGTGCTATTGTTAAAGAAAATCAAGGAAGGGAAGAGGAGCAAGGGGAGAGGCATTTTTGAACAAAGTTTAAGCAAGAAAATCAAGGTGGGTTTCATGTTTATAATTGGATAATGAGCCATCATGTTTTCTTTTTAGTCAAGATAATAAAATGATTTCTCATTGCTTTATAATTGTGGCATTTGTTGCTTTTGAATGATTTGCAAAATTGATTTATATTTTGATGTATGAATTTTGATGATGAATTGTGATATGGAAATTATTTTGAAAAGACTTTATTTTTATGAATTAAGTTTCAAAAATGCATATGAAATACTTCATGCTTATGAAAGACAAGTTTTCAAAATGTGCCATTTGGGCAATTAGTTTTTAGTTCATGAATTACATGTTATGTGGGTTTGGTGTAGTCCACTCAAGAATAACATGTGCACGTTCACCAAGTAAAGGCTTCTCCCGCCTACCCACTAGTGGCACAGAGCTCCTTCATGAACTCCCTCAAGTTTACGACTACACAGGACCATTATGTAGAATTGTGTAGTTCATCATGTTTATGGATCTACCCAAACCATTTCTGATGTGTTTATGTGTTTATGATTGTTACAAGTTTGATGAGTGCATGATTTATGATGTTTATGAATTGCTTGATAAGATGCAAATTTAGGAAATATGTGTTACATGGATTTTTCAATGTGAAATTTACAATCGAAATAAATATTTCAATGGTTTTTGCTTGTTTCTCGGTTATAAGCTCACCCCCAATCTCCTTCCCCCTATTCAGGTGATGAGCAAGCGACCGAGTGAAAGAAAGTCAAGACATCACTCCGAATTTGCATTTTTTGTTTTGTTTTTGAGTAGTTTATGTAAAACAAGGCTGTAATTGCATTTTGACCAATTATTATTCAAGTATCTTGTGTAATTTGGGGATTTTGGAATATTAATTTATTGTGGCTTGAAATATCATTAAAGCTTTGTAAACTCTTGTTTTATGATGTTAATGAAATATGAATTTGTGTATGGATGATTGTTAAGTTGAGATATGAATTTGTGTATGGATGAGGAGGAGTTGAAATATGAATCAATTAAGGATGAGGTTAAGTAGGAATCAGGTACACTTGAGGAAATTACCAAATTGAGATGATAAAATTTGAATACGAATTATTATTTCATATAAGTGAGATGTATTATGGAAAGGAAAGATAGAAATTGTATTCTGAATTTAGGAGAAAAACTGCATTAATCTAATGTAAATTAGACAAAATTATCTTCTGTAAAGTTGTATTTTATCCTCTTAGCTTTCCAACGCTATAAAGTATGTAAATTTTGGGTATCGGAGTTGAGAGATATGAGCATCATAAATGATGATGTTGCATGGGAAGTATGAACATGACAACTATAGTGAATGATGAGAGTTGTGTATGTTATAAGTCCTTTGAGTTGAGGTTTGGGAGTTTTATGCACACAAATTGATAATTGAATGTTTTAGGAGTGTTATTGCATTAGAAGAAGTGAAATTGGGAAGACTATGAGTGAATATGATGTTAGAATGGACGTAGGAAGCATTGGAAATGCTTTGGAGGGGTTTGGGAAACCTTTATGTCCGTTAGGCGGACTTTAACGGACCTTCTCAGGTCTGTGAGGACCCCCAGCATCACCAATGACCATTTAACGGACATTATGTTCGTTAAACGGACTTTCTCAGGTGAAAATGGCTCCCAAGCCCGTCTATATCCGTTAGGCGGACATGTATGTCCGTTAAATGGACATTCATGGGAACCTTTTAGAGGTAGAATCGCACTTTGTTGTCTCATAATAGTTATAGATCTAGAAGTCCCTTTCAAATAGTCCAAGAACAAACTCAATCCGTCATTTCTATTGAAAGTTATGATAATTGCGCCAGGACAGGTACAATATGATTTAAGACATAAACATGTTTGAATCTTTTGGCCATAACTTCACCATTCCACCTCCAAATGAGGTGATTCTTAAAGCAACAGATTCATAAGACATTTTTCTATCACCCAATAGAAATTGGTATTCATTGGTGTTGATTTGCAAAATATTGATGGAGAGAAAATGAGGAAATTGATTAGAAGAGCATGGATTGGTTGTTTACCAAACATACTTTGGTATTTTTACTTATATCTTGAACTGTAGAGCTCCGATTGAGAAAATTCTTGGTTAAAAATAAACTAGATACATGGAGCTACAATTGTGTTGAAGAAGTCAAATAATGATTTTGGTGTTTGACTGGTGTGAGCACACTACTCTTGTAGGATGATGACTAATAAGAGTTCTGTGAAATAACCCCATAGGGCAACAAACTCAAGGTTTATGACTCCGGATGTTGGGCTCCGAAAACAAGGTCTAGCACAGAGTCAACTTAAGACAAAGTGACTATTAAGACGAAGTAGAGTCAATTTAAGACGAATCAAAGTCAACTTAAGACGAAGTGACTCTTAAGACGAATCAGAGTTAACTTAACACGAAGCAAAGTCAACTTAAGACGAAACAAAGTCAACTTAAGATGAAGCAAATTACTCTCCTGAGCATCTCCACTCATAAAGACCATAAATTTCGACTCCAATGTCCAAAAGTTTCACATTATATACCGTTGGAAAGCTAAAAAGATAAGCTATAACTTTTCAGAAGACAAATTTGTCTAATTTAGCCTAGATTAAACCATAGTTTGCCCTAAAGTCAGAACACAAAATTTACCCTAAGGAAGACTTGAAAAATTTTTTTACACTGTGTAAATTTGGAAAATCCTAAGTATAACCATTCAGCTATCACTTTGACTTCATTCAACTCTCAAACCTCAACTCAATAGGGTTTTCAAATAGAAAAATCTCATAATTCCCAATCACTAAAATTGGTTCTAGAACACTTAAACCCATGTATTTCCTAACTCCATAGTCTGAAACTCTTCCATAAATTTCAAAAGATTCAAATGATCTTACCTTGATTCTTCACCAAATGAAGAGATCTTTGGCTCAATTTGAAGCTCTTCTCTCCCTCTTCCTTTTTCTTTTCTTGGCCCACTTCAAAATCTCTCTCAAGACTAAGAAGTGCTGAAACCCTAGCTCCACTCTTTTCTTTTCTCTCAACTACCGAAACTCTCTTCTTTTTCTTTCTTAACTTCTCTTTATCTCTCTCAATTCATGTTTCCCCCTTCTTAAAAAGCAAGACTACTTTTCTTTCTTCCATTTCTGCCCTTAATGAGCCCAAAAGCCCCTTTTCAACTCTCAGATAACTATAACTTACTTCTAACAATTTACCAACGCCTCTCAACTAAGTTAGTAAAACTTGTCACTTTCCTAATGTCTAAGCTCTAACCAAGTTCCTTTTGAACTAATTTCTTTAACTCTCATCTTTGCAATCCAATTATCTCCAATAATTTTTTAATTCCTTTTTCCTATTTTCCCTAAAATTCATGATTTCCAAAATTATCCCTAATTTTACCAAAATTAAAAAATACAACAATTCCACTAATCAATAAAATTTCCAATATAAATAAAAATTCAAAATTCTCAAAATTTCCAAAAATCTCAATTCAATCCAATTATACCCGGAATCACTCATGAATGCATGTACAATTATTTTCATGTGCAAAACCTTTACTATTCACGTGTATTTTTATGCCATATTATGCATGAGCATGAAAAATGCATTTCTAAGCTCTCGTTAATCACTCATATTTACTATTCTAGCCTCCCATAGGTGATGAGATGTTACAACTCTCTCCTCTTTAAAAGAAATTTCATCCTCAAAATTCTTACCTGTTTATTCGAACAGGTGGGGATATTGTCTCCTTATATGCTCCTCTGTCTCCCATGTTGCTTCCTTAGTTGAGTGGTTCCTCCACAGGACTTTCACCAATGGAATGACTCTATTCCTTAACTACTTGATTTGCGATCCCACAATCTTGATCGGCTCCTTAATATAGCTTAAGTTACTAGCAATCTTAATCTCCTAAGCCGGTATTACATATGTCAGATCCGATCAGTATCTTCGGAGCATACTCACATGAAACACATTATGTATTTGAGACATTTCATTCGGTAAAGCCAACTTATATGCGAAAGGTCCTATCCTCTCAATGATCTCATAAAGACCTATGTACCTAAGGCTGAACTTGCCCTTTTAACTTAATCTTAAAACTCCCCTACAGGGTGACACTCTCAGGAATATTCTGTCTCTCATACTGTACTCCATATCACGTCGATGTTGATCCACATAACTCTTCTGTCTATCCTTAACCACTTTAATTCAACTTCGGATCAACTTTACCTTATCTACTGTGTCCTGTATCAACCCTGGGCCTTCCACCATTCTCAAGCCCTCTTCATCCCAATACAATAGCGACCAGCATTTTCTACCATACAATGCCTCATATGGTGCCATTCCGATACTACTATGATAATTATTATTATAGGTAAACTCTATCAATGCCATATATTAATCCTAAGCTCCTCTAAACTGCAATACACAAGCTCTAAGTATATCCTCAACAGTCTTGATTGTCCTCTCACTCTGTCCATCTATCTGAGGATGAAATGATGTACTGAAGTTCAACTTAGTACCTATAGCAGACTGCAAACTCCTCCAAAACTTCGAAGTAAATCTGGGATCCCTGTCTGATACTATGGGCACTGGAACCCTATGCAGTCTCACCACCTCATTCATATATTTCTGGGCCAACTGATCAAGTGAGTTATTCTCTCTCACTGGTAAGAAGTGGGTCGACTTAGTCAACCGGTCCAATATGACCCATATAACATCATATTGCCTCGAAATCTTAGGCAAACCTATGATGAAGTCCATAGTAATGCGTTCCCATTTTCACTCCGAAATGGGCAATGAATGGAGCTTTCCTACCAGAGCCTAGTGCTCAACCTTAACTTGCTAGCATGTCATACATTAGGATACATACTCCGCCACTTGCTTTTTCATTCCAGGCCACCATAAATGCTGCTTTAGTGTGTTATACATCATGGTAGTACTAGGACGCATAGCATAGGTGGCCATATGAGCTTCCTCAAGTATCTCCTGCCTCAGATCATCCATATTTGGCACACACAGTCTCTGTCTTAACCATAATGTCTCATCCCTCAATTCAAACTCAGAATTCGGATTTATCTTTACTTTCTCTATAAGCTTCACCATTTCTCGAAGGTTCCCAATTCATCACTGCCTCAATCTTCTTCAGATTTACCTGTATGCCATCCCCAATCACTATATGTCCCAGAAACACAACCTGATCCAATCAAAATTCACACTTATTGAATTTAGCATACAACTGCGTCTCTCTCATTATCTGTAAAATAACTCTCAGATGCTCAACACGTTCCTTTCTACTCTTCGAATACACCAAGATATCATCAATAAACACAAACAAAAATTGATCCAGGTAAGGCTGAAATACCTTATTCATCATGGTCATAAAAGCTGCTGGAGCATTAGTCAGCCCAAACGACATCACTAAAAACTCAAAGTGCCCATACCTGCTCCTGAATGCACTCTCTTGAATGCACTCTTAGATACATCAGCCTCTGCTATCTTCAACTGATAATACTTTGATCTCAGATCTAGCTTAATAAATACCTGAGCTCCCTGCAACTGATCAAGCAAATCATCAATTCTAGGCAATGGATACTTGTTCTTCACTGTTATCCGATTCAGTTGCCTATAATCGATGTATAATCTCAAAATCTCATCTTTCTTCTTCACAAATAGCACTGGACCTCCTCAAGGTGAAACATTGGGTCTAATAAAACCCTTTTCCAACAACTCTTACAGCTGAGCCTTCAACTCCTTCAGTTCCACAGGTGCCATCCTATATGGAGGAACAGATATAAGAGTAGAACCTGGAACTAGATTAATC
Source organism: Erythroxylum plowmanianum (assembly GCA_025531925.1). NCBI lineage: Eukaryota > Viridiplantae > Streptophyta > Magnoliopsida > Malpighiales > Erythroxylaceae > Erythroxylum > Erythroxylum plowmanianum. The sequence goes on along the minus strand of JANVCQ010000052.1, from coordinate 3,051 downwards.
ATGAACTCCGTTTCTTGATCTGGTGGTAAACCAGGCAGCTCATCGGAAAACACATATATGAATTCCCTAATCACTGGAATATCCTGTATACTATGCTCAGCTCTAGTATCAATGATGTGGGCCAGATAGGCCTCACATCCTCCCTGCATCAATCTTAGTGCACTCGTGAAGGATATCATCCTGGCTGACACTGCTTGACTAACTCTTCTGAATATTACCCTCGATTGACCAGGAGATTCTAGTACTACCTCCTTAGTGTAGCAGTGGCTGTGAGCCAATCCATGCCTAGGATAACATCTATCTCTCTCAACTGTAGTATAATCAGGTCCGCCTCTAACTCTGCCTGGTCAATCCTAGTCACACACCCCTTACAGACCTCTCCTATAACAGTAGTACTACCTAGAGGTGTACTCACCTCTAGCCCATACTGTAGCAACTCCCTATCACAATGCAGCCTACATGCCAAACGCGGTACGATAAAGGAGTGTATGGATCCTGGATCTAGCAATACAAATGCCTCAAAGTCATAAATGAGAAGCGCACCTACAACCACATCTGGTGAGTCTTGAGCCTCCTGCCTAGTCATAGCATAGATTCTAGCTTGGGACTGTGGTCAATTGCCTCACCCCTCAGTCCTCATGGAAGAAATCCTAGAGCTCACTTTGCGTCTAGCTCGACCTCTCTGTCCAGGTCCACTTCCTCTGCTCTGTTGGACCAAAGTGTCACTTCCAAATCGCTCACTCACACCAGAATAAGCTCCCAAAGTAGTAGGACAATCCCTGATCTGATGGTCAAAGGAGCTGCATTTTAGGCAGGGACCAGTTAGCCTCCAACACTCACCACCAAGTTTCCTCTCACAGTGCTCACATATTGGAAACTGACTCTGTATTGCACCCCTTCTACTGTCAGTCTGTGATGATCTACCCCTCTATCCAGATCTTGACTTCCTAGATCCACCTGGTGGTCTGAAGACCCTGTTCTGGCGCTTACTGAATCTTCTGCCAAAACTGCCCTGACTCTCACTAGATCACTTCATATTGGATCGTTGCCCAGTCTTTTCTTGTCTCTCTCTCATTAGCTATTCAATTCTGGTTGAAGCAGCTCTCAACTCAGTGAAAGTACCGAGGTCTGAAAGAGCAAACCTTGTTCTGATCTCTATATTGAGTCCATTCTCAAACCTCTTACATTTGTCTTCTTCTGTAGGGATCAGAGCAGTAGCATAACCTATCAACTCATTAAATATTCAACCACTGACATCCTGCCCTGCTTCAATTCCAAGAACTCCTGCATCTTCATGTCTAAATAGATCTTGGCCATGTAATTATCTCTGAAGACCCTCAGAAAGTCTTCCCACTTCAATTGGCAGGGCCTGGTGGTACTGCCTAGAATAGTCTTCCACCACTGGTAAGCTGGGCCCTGCAATAAGGACACTACATAATCAAACCTCTCATCAAACTCGCAGTCCATCTGATTAAATACCCTTTCTGTCCTCTCTAACCATCCCTCAGCCTCAACAGGGTTTGTGCTGCCATAGAAATTCACAGCTCCCTACTTTCGCAACCTATCATACCTCCTCTCCCTTCTTTCGGGAGCTCTAGGAGGCATCTCCTAAGATCGAGGCACCGAGGATTCCCTACTGGCTCCTACTGATTCTTGGTCAGTTGGTTGATCAATCTGATCACTTAGAGAGGATGACCTACAACAAATAATAACTTCAATCATTATTCGTGTTTCTCACGATATTTCATGCTTAATATTCCTATATGTCCCAACAGATGCCAAATCATGCTCTGATACTACCTAAATATAGCGCCCCTTACCACAAGGTACACATCGGGATGCTCGGAGGTCATTCCGATACATAATCTACAATAAAGGTGAGCTATGTTCTATCACTACATTCACTTCACATGGCATCATATCAATATTCACTTATAAAGAATCAATAGAAAAACCACAATATTTTAAAACTAACTTTTTCCTTGTTTCATTTCATAAAACCTGAATGTCTACATTGTGTCTTTCAACATTTTCTATATGTACATCATCAAAACCTAATACAAAAGTATTACATGAAAGAGGAAAATATACATAATCTAACTAATCTGTTCAAAAATCCCAGCTGACCGACCTTTGAGCCATGACTTCTCTTGCCAATCACAATCTACACAACTGGTAGAGCCTCTTAGTAGCTAGAGTCATCTCTCGGTCCTAAAAAGACAACATTATAATTTTGGTAAGTTTTGTGAACTTAATGAGGTAACCATCATCGATGGTCCACTCAATTTATGCAACACATCATTTCACATAACATATAATTACATACTGCATTTTACATAAGTATCACGTTTTCACTTAAGCATAGGAAAATTTGACATTTCATTCCAGCAAACATACTTAACAATATGCATATGAAATGTTCATGAGACACTTTCCAATTATTATGTTGTTGTGATTGAGTGCCTGAATTGTCCCGTATCTATTTTAGATACCAGGCTCATTAATAACTGTCCCTTATCCGTTTGGTGGATACAGGGCTCATTTTACATAGTGAGCCTTAGGCTCTTAATCACTTTTGAGCTCGAGACTCATTTTTACTCGTTGAGCTTTAAGCTCTGATCGGTGGCTACTCTGATCACAACTGTCATTATTTGATTATGCATTCATGTATGGGATGCATGTACCACAATCACTCACATTATAAAGCACTGAGGTCTTCACATTCACATTCAAGTAGCACTTCAATATCTCAATCCACATTCACATTGATCGGATCTTCTGTCCGGAATCCACAATTAAACATATTCAATTATCATTCAAAACATAAATTAAGCAAACAAGTAATTAAGTGAGACCATCTAGGTTACTCACAAGTTGCTGAAGTGAATCACACGTTAATACAATACTTATAAAAATGATATAGAATGCTCGAGAAGGGGGGGTTGAATTGTGTATTCCCCTTTTTTGAAATCCTTTTTAAAAACGTTTGTAAAAGGATAAAATTCTTTTACTGAATTCCGATAGGTTCTAAGTAATCAAAACTTTTTGAAA
>JANVCQ010000050.1:39804-81014 GCA_025531925.1 Erythroxylum plowmanianum | reverse complement strand
CATAAGTTGAAGGCACTTATCGATGTTAACTCTTACATGACAACGATCCTGACTAACTGGGCAATTGGCTCCATAGTACTCGAGTTATCACCTCTCTTTACGTGACATAAACCTTACAAAAGACAGAGGGAAATCTGCTGCTTTTGGCATCATTCTGAAAATCGTGATACTCGGATATTTGGTCTTATATCTCATAATTTTTTTCTTAAATTCCCATGATTGTATTTCATTTCTTATCTATAGTAATGTTAATTATCTCAACTTGCTAAACACATTTTTGGCATAGGAGGTGAGGTGTGAAGTAATGCTTTTTCTTGCTTCATTCTTTTTCTTCGTTTCCTGTGTCTATGGGAAAGTGATAGGTGTGGTGGACTATTTCGCTCCACTTTTAACATTTACAAGATGTTTCATAATCATCACAGGTCATGGTGGTTCACGTGCTGCTGAGTATTTGAAGGAGCACCTATTTGAGAATCTGTTAAAGCATCCACAATTTACAGCAGACCCCAAATTGGCTATAAGTGCGTTCAATTATTTTTCTTACTTTCCATTGTTTTCCACTAATTTCCTATGATGAAATTGCAGCATAAGCTATTGATTTTTTAACTAATTAAGCTGTATTCTGTTTATGGGGAACTAATTTCCCTCTATCTATCTATGCAGGTGAAACATATAAAAAAACAGATGCTGATTTCTTAGACTCTGAAAAAGACACCTACCGTGATGATGGCTCTACTGCTTCAACAGCAGTGTTAGTTGGTAACCATCTATATGTTGCCAATGTTGGAGACTCACGAACTATAGTATCAAAGGCTGGAAGAGGTATTATTAGCAATTTAGAACAATTTCCTCTAGTGGACAGGAAATTTTCTAGCTCTTAAGAAAAATGCTTCTTTTTGCTTCCCCTTAGTATCACTGAGTTTAATGTTATAGTATGTAGGCAATGAGTTCTTGTTATTCTCATTTTGTTCCTAATTGGCTCAGTGGGAAGGTCAAATTGTTCTGTAGTACTGCACTCCTTAGGGGATCAGAAAGTGTTGTTAAGACACTGGGACTTTTCAAGAATTTCAGTGGGATGCTGAAACATTAAGAATCAGTTGAAATAGGTATATGTACATAATATCAACTGACCAAATAACCATCAATTTTTTGGGGGTACAGTGCACTTAGTTTGAGGCTTCATCTAATTTATTTTACTAAATTTGTGGTACTTGAAATTATTAATTGTCATCTTGCAGTTCAACAGACTTGAGTTTTGTAAAGCTGACATGGAGCCTTATAATCTCATTTCCCTTCCTTCTTTTCCTGCACAGCTATTCCTCTCTCAGAGGATCATAAACCAAATAGAAGTGACGAGCGGAAGAGAATTGAAAGTGCTGGGGGTGTAGTAATGTGGGCAGGTAAATTGGTCTAAATTATGGCGAGATCTGTTGGCTGTGATTTCAAGCATTTTGCTAAAAATCAGCTGATCTATTGGCAATGGTTGATTCCTCCTTTCGATGTGGCCATGATTTATTGTTTTATTCTGAATTATTTTGAAGAAGTTTGTTTGGTTAAAAGAAGAAAGCTTTTGCAGTTTGTGAGCCATTCATCATCTAACCGTGTTAAGCTTTTGACAGGATGAATATGAATGAGACCAGGGATTAGCTAACTGATGCTTGTTAAAGCTTTCTTACTGCTTGGTTATCTCATGCACATATAGACATACCTGCTATTAATTTGGATAAGCATGATAATTAGGCAAAAACGGTATGGAACTCGCTGCCCAGTTTTGAAACTGATGACCGTGAGAAGCCCATACTTAGCTGTGACCCTATGTATGCTGCTCCAATTGGAGTGTCAGAACTGCTTAATCCCATTCAATAGTATTGAACTACCAGCTTGTACAGAGTGTTGTATGTTGAAGTTTCTGAATTCTATGTTCAAGAAGAAAAATTTTGGCCTTTGATAACATATCCAATAACTGTATGCTGGAGTGGAAAGGGATTTAGGGGATTTCATTTGGTTTCTCCATGACGTGTGCTTGAGATTTTGATAAATTCGTAACTAGGTGCTGAAGTCAAAATGATAAATTCTTGTTCGACCATCTTATCAGGCACCTGGAGAGTAGGAGGTGTATTAGCTATGTCCCGTGCTTTTGGTAACCGGATGTTGAAGCAATTTGTTGTTGCTGAACCTGAGATTCAGGTAATTTTGATAGGTGTTGAAAACACCGTATTTATTGTGCAGGCTACTGTTTTGTTATGAAAAACTATCCTTGTGCCTAAAGTGATAGTCTTTTCTTGTTATGCAGGATCAAGTGGTAGATGAAGAATTCGAGTTGCTTGTTCTTGCAAGTGATGGATTATGGGATGTAGTACCCAATGAGGTATCGTTCTCTCTCTCTCTGATCTTCACATTAAGTTAAGCACTTTGCATCTGCCTATCATCGTGGCATACATACACTTGAATACACCAGTTTCACTATGCAAAGATGAGACTTCTTGTCTTTATTTTGCTTGAGCATAACTTCCCCAAGTTTTCCTTCCCACCACCTAACACGTAACATGGCCAGGATGCTGTCTCGCTTGCCCAAACTGAAGAAGACCCCGAAGCGGCTGCTAGAAAATTAACAGAGGTCGCTTTCACCCGTGGTAGTGCTGATAACATAACATGCATTGTGGTGAAGTTCCACAAGAACAAGATGGATGCAACCAATTCCCCACGTAATTAGTTTCAGTATTTATGTTGAACGTGTGGATTCGTATAAGAATTTAGCTGATCTAATACCAGAATCCGTACATGCATGATCGAAGAATGTGCATATGTCGAGGAGCCAATTTGTTTATTCGTCGTTTTCTTTCTTGATTTGCTATTGTATCAATGATGTGGACATACAGACATACGCTTGTCTTTTTCTTTTCTTCTTCTTCTTCCAAAGTTGTCCATATTTCCTCTGCAAATAAATGGTTGTGGATTCTCTATACTCTTCTCATAATATGACATGAAATGTGAAGGTGAATTTCGCAAAGTCCTTGCTGGAGTTGCCAGATATGCTTTCTTCTATCGTTTTAGCTTACTTATTATGCATTAGTTCTACTATTTACCTAGGAGATACTGAGCTATCACTACAATGAAGGTGTATCTGTAAGAAGTTCAGTTCAGATAAAGGAAAAGAAAATGTTGAACAGCTTATTGTTTTTCAGAATACAGTTTTGTCCTGAGTTCTTGCAGAGCATAATAACCAGAATAGGATGTTCTTACGCAGACAACTACGTCTTTAAGAGTGCATAGACTTTCGGACAAGATGAAGTAATAAATGCCCAGTACCATGATTCTCTTGACATGGTCGAGCTGCAACTGTTACAGCTGCATTACCATATAAACTTTCCGTCGGTCTGAATTCTTGGGTCGTCAAGAAGGAAATCTTCAACTGAAACATTTTAAGTGGAGAACAGGTTCACATTACGTTGGAAACAGGTGGTGAAATCTAAAGGTCAGAGGAAAAGCATGAGCACTTACCAATGTCAATATCTGGTGGAGAGGGAGCAATACTTGTGCCAGGGTTTGAGTAGTCAGCTTCTTCTCCATGCTGTGCTGCAAATTTGGAAAATGGAAGACAATAACATTGTGTTTGATTCAATCGCATTCTATTTCGGTTAAACTTGATTTAGTACGAGTATGGCAAATATTTTGAACCTGATTAGTTACGTTAAGCTCCTTTAGGTCCATTTAATCTAACGAATCAAACTGAGTTTAACTAGATTCGAACTGAAGATTGGCATTTGATAGTTGATTGAGAATCATATTGATTTTAACTAGATTCCAACTGAAGATTAGGTCTTAATAAAAATTCAGGGCTCATTCCCAGTTGATTAAATCTTCATTTATATCAACTAAGTGAAACAAAGTAATGATTAGGAGTAGCATCTGACCTCCCAAGTCCACCAAGTCCGGATTTAGATCTGAAAAACTCAGGTTCCAAGGTACTGGGAGAGACATCCGATCCAAAGTCTCTTTGAAAGGATCAGTTCCATAGTCTGAAACCTGAAGTTCTTGTACATCTGAGGTATGTACTACGTTTGTGTTCTGTGGTGATGTATGCACAGTTGATGAATACTGGAAAGTTGGTGGGACTATCTCTGCCATGCATCTGCTCAATCCCAAACAACAGCTCAGTAAACTCTCGTAAGGATATAACACGAAAATGTCTGTCGTGCATCAGACCCCGACAGGATACATGTAATGTGATGAATGAGCCATTCTTACTGTTTCCCATGATTAAAGTTGGTCGGTGCAGACTCTGATGTTCCTAAACGAACACCGGACATGTAGAAGTTGAAGTTGGCTGGAAGATGAAATGGTTGTTGGATTACAGGCTGAGGCATGTTGGAGTATCCTGGTTGGTTGACATTAAAGTATCCCGTCGGCATTGTGCTAGCTGCATCATACATGATCTTATACCATAGAATTACTATATGAAAGTCATTACTGTATTCTATATGATGAATATAGAATTACCATTATATGGATGATGATGATGACTTGATGATGGAAAGAAAGATTGAGGTATGTTGGTATATCCTAATGGAGGATTGCTAACTGCAATTACACAATCAAACATGAATATTGAAAAAAGATTATAATTATGTTAATGTTAATGATTTATTAATGGGATTAAAAGTAAAATTGCATTACCATTAATCAGAGGTTGAGTTCTTGGTGCAATTAATGGTGGAGTCACTTTGGTGTATCCTTTAGGCTTATTCCCAACTGCAACAACACGATCAAGTCACTTAGATTGAAACCCTTTTCTTTTTTCTTCAAATTGTAACTATAAATCGAAGGTGATTGTAATATACTTTTTTTCCCTGAACTGAAAAAAAAAGAAGAAACTCCATTGAAACAACTTACCAAGTGGTGGTCGAAGCTGGTTCTTGAGGGAAGAAGATGAGATAATTGACTTGCAAGCTTCAGTGATGTCGTTCTGCATCTTCAGATATTCATTGTAGAGATTGATTTGTCTGATCACTTCAAGCCTCGCATAGTACTGAGCGAAGAACACTAAATTTTCTTTTACCAATCTCTCCCAAACTAAAACAAAATAAAGATAAAGATAAACATTAGTCAAATTTTAACATTTACTCTCAAATCAAAAATATTTTTAATTAATTATCAAATTTTTCTTGCAATTTCACACTTTATATTACTTATTATCTTCGAATAAGAAATATTTTATATTTTATATCAAAATATGTGATTTTTTTTTTTATAAAATGGAGATACATAAAACCTTAATTAACTAAACAGGAGAGAGACACTCCCGAAATATCCTCTAGGAGGATAGATAGACAACCCACAGGCGGGTTTTGAAGTATATGGATGCCAAATTCGAGTGAAATGGCATAATTAGCTAACCAATCTGCAACTCGATTAGCCTCTCGGTATACATGTCTAGCCTTCACAACCCATTCTCTGGCTAGTAGGTTTTGAATTCCGAAAAATAGAGAATTATATTGGATTGGCTGATCACTCGAGGAGGATAAGATGTTAATAACTATTAAGGAGTCCACATCTAACTCTATTTGGCGGTAACCAAGATCTCAAGCAAGTTGTAATCCTGTAAATACTCCCAAAAGTTCTGCACACACGGCGGGGCAGACGCCTATATTGTGTGCAAAGTCTCCTAACCAAGTTTCCGTGCTGTCACGAAGTATGAATATCCTAAAATTATCTTTAAAAAAGGGTCAAAGTGATTTTCAGAATCTGTTTGTCTTCAACCCGTGGAATTAAGCAAAATAGGAGAAAAAAAGAAACAATACGAGATTTAGAGGATTTACTTGTGATAGTACATCCAGGTTCAATTTTGGCTCTTTCACTCAGAGTTTCAACAACTTCATCTTTGGTCATATACAATTGGATACAAATTTCGATCAGGTTCTGGACCTACAAGACCATATCATTAGATTAAATTAGATTCAGCAAATTTTAATTCAGTACCAAAAACCAACAAGAGAAGTCGATGATGTTTCTTACAGTTTGAACAAGTTCAGGAGTGACTTTTCTTCCCACGTTCATGCTTGTTGACGGCTTCATGAGAACCTTTTCTCAGTTTCCAAACACTCCCAAGAAAAAAAGAAACCTTGAAACTGAACTGAACTGAGATGTTTTTTGAGTTTCTAACGTAGTTTTTAAGGTAATAACAACACTCACTCACTCACTCACTCACTCACTCACTCAAGTTTCTTAGAGAATCACGAGGAAATACAAACACGTGAGACCTCAATACCTCCTTTTTGCATGGTTTTGTTGTTTTCTGCATTACTCTATGACCAACCAAAGGCCTGACACAACAAAATCTGAATCCTTAAAAGTGACGAGAAAGCTCGAAAATATCACAAGTGTATGACTCAGAGAAACGCCAAACCCGAATCTCGAAAACACCAAGTTGATGTGACTCAATCGAGTAGTTGCAGTACTTACATTACTGAATTTTCCTTACCAAAAAGATTGACAGAAATATAAAAAAAAGAACCCAAGAACATTCTGTGTGAATTCAGTACTAAAATGCTTTTGTATAGTCGAAATACTTGAAAGTGTTTCAGAAATGGATATATATCTTGTGCTTGGAAGATGATAAGATTCACATAAGTAAAGGTTAAGCCTTGTTTTTCTTAGTTCTTGGTGCGTGATTCCAAGTTATAATAAGTTCAAGTACATAACCCTTTTTAAATATTAAATTTTTGTGTATATAAAGTAAAAAAAGGAAATGAAAATCTTGTTTTGGAAGTGTAATTATATAGCTTCAAGTGTCTGTTTCTGCAACTATTATGTCACTTATGTCTGAATAACGACACAAAAAATCTGGATCTGAACCAGAAAAACAAAAAAAAAATGAAGCCTTTTCGAGGTTTTGAGTGTTCAAGTTGTAACAAAACCGAACGGAACAGGAGTCACTAGGAGCATTCATGTATGAAACATGCATGCAATCATCTAAAGCCACGACTTTCTTCTTCCTCCTCTCTCAACAGCTCTCAAAAAAGTCTTATCTTCATATACTAATTAAATGATTAACATGTTATTATATACTCATTTAAAGGATAACGATGGTAACCATTTGAGTTCTTTTGATAAATTAGTTGAAGAACATTGCCAAAATAAAACAGGAACATGTTCTGAAATTTATTTCTTCACATGTACCAAACTAACTTGTCTTCCATGTTAGAGAAACAGAATCAAGGTACATTAAACATATAATCCCTCACTATATATGTATGTATGTATAATGAGATTTTGAGTTTGGATTCTCATTTTTGCTCGTGAATGTCGAATATTATTTAAAGAAGAAGATTAGGTATTGATTAAGGTATCAAAGTTGGTCAAATATTAAAAAAGGGGAAATTTGTTGTAATCTCACATTTTCAAATGAACATTTTGTTAACTAAATCAATTCATTTTAATCATAATTATGAAGTAAATCGTCATAAATATTCCAACCCATTTGTCAAATTGCAAACCCAACTGTAGAGTAAAAAATTAACCCTAGTTGAGTCACTGAATACAAGGGTGAGTTGAAAACAGTTCTGTATGTGTGTGTATAAGTATATATTAAGCTGTATTTGCCTGGTTCAATTATTACATTGCAATTATTATTATTATTAAATTGGGTATTTGAGAATTCTCCTCAGAGTCTCATGGGTTTGGACAAATTAGTCACTGTTGCATGCTGATTCACACTGGTCTCTTAGATTCAAATTTCTTCATCTGAGAAAGACTTTCTTTTACTGGGTAATTTGCTCTCCTTTTCATTCTCTCCCTCAAAGTCACCGTGGAAATAACATTCCTTTTTTGTTTTCTTTTCCTTTTTCTTTCACCTCTGACTGGTCATTTGATTGCTATTTTTCAAGATTGTAGCATATGGGGTTTCATTGTGTTAACTCAAATTGCGATAAAGTTCAAATCTTTAGGTTTTTTCAAGCTTGTTCTTTGCCCTGTAGATCCAATGAGTACTTGTTTTCACTTTCTGTGTTTGGCTGAATATTGGCCGTTACAACTAGGGTTTGCCCAAAGGCTCGATCTTGGCAGGTTCAATGTGGATTAGATATGGTCCTCAGACGATTTTCGCAGGAAATGCTGATTGCAAAAGGAACATGATTTTCTGTCTCGTGGGCTGTTACGTGGTTGCCCTGTTTATTTCTGAATTGAATCCATTTAGTTGTTTTTATGTCAAGCTTTGGGGTTTCATTTGGATTCTTGACATGTATGACACTATTCTAAGCTAAAAATTTAACATTTTGAGTAATTGGAGTATTTGACAGGAGTTCAATGAATATCTCTAGATTAGAAGGGAAATTTTGGAAGTTTAGATTATTTCTTCCTGATGAATGCAGGACTTGACATTGAGTAGGTTTGTCCACTTAATAGTGTTATGTAGTTGTTGGTTGTTATTAGCTCTCTTTTCTTTTTTTTTCAGTGATTAAATGGTTATGAAGTATTAGAATACCCAAGTAGTCTTATCTTTGAGATTGTTGGAACCACACCTATTTCAAAGTTTCACAGTTCTATCATTTTACAGTATCTTCATGTTTTGATGACCATGGATGAGTTTGGTATCACTTATCAGGTGTTGTGTTAATGTGGTGAAAGAAAACACTAACAGTGAGCTATACAATTGCAAACAGTAGTAACACAATGTCTAGTAGAGTTTCATTTTTTGCCCTAATTGAAAGTTTTCTTTTAAATATTACTTTTGGTACTTGTTTGATGTTTGGATTCACATATGTAGAAGAAAGAGTATAATTAGGATATTGCCAATCTAATACATTCTGTTTGAGTATAATTAGGATATCAAATCTAATACATTCTGTTTTCTTTTGTTGTTGAAGTGTTCTTAATAGACACTTGCATATTAAATCACTAACTAACTAGAATTCCTCAAAATGCATTTGATTATGAGATATATGTGATAACATTCATTGTATAAAACCCAATAACAAGGGATACATTGATTGGGATGTGCACAGGATCTTGCAAAAACTTGATGTTAGTGTGACATTTTCTATGTAATTTACGTAGTTAGCAAGGTGTTGGTGTCCGTCTCTATGGTCGTGGGTATGCAATTATGTGAGGGAGATACTAGACTTAATGTATCTGAAATGTGACATTTGTCTGTTAGTGATACTGATATTTTGTAGGAGTACAGAGTAATATTCATACATGGACGCTAGTGTTGAGTCAATGAACCTGGAAAGTGAAATCTTCACTTTCTTTTTCTTTGGAGGGTATTATATATGATTGTCGTCAAAACTATAAGTAGCCCCCTTTTTAATAAAGAATATCTGCATGCAGTGTAACACGTAACGAGTCCATGCACGTCTACACACGTAGGGTAAACTGTTTAATGGGAGGTGGAAAGAGGAAACACTTGTGCGGATATTTGGGATAAAGATAATCATTTACTGCATATGTCAAGTACAATCAAGTGTCGGTCCAGTGTTTGATATGCTTATAATGACAGTAATGATTACGTATATTGTATGTCTGATAGCAACATTCCTGAATCTAGAAACCCAGAAATCGGCATGTACGTGTCAAGCGCTAGGAGAGCTGTTTTCTCCAGCTTTGTTGTGCTTGCATCAGTTCCAACTTAAAAGCTCTTCTTTTGTCTTTTCCCCATAGGAACATGTTGGAACTGTTAAATTAGTTGTTCCGGTTAAATCCACGTGGACCACATTAATTAACACTTTACATTATTGCGTAAAGATTATATTTACTTTTTATTTAGGTGATTGAGTATTCCTTATATAACAACCATTTGTGTTTATGACATTTCCCAAAATGATAATTGCCAGTTAGAGTTCATCTTTGAGAAGGTGGTGTTTACCTTCCACTTCCCTGGAAAGCCACCACTAATCTTTCCGACTCACTCTCTTTCTCCACAGACACTTGGAAAGTACACGAAATTCAATGTGCATATACTCTAGTGTATGATACAACATGATGACATTTGAATACTTCTGTTATATTGTAGCTTGCTGTTCGTGCTAGATCTATTTCTCATATTCTTTAACATGTTGATATTGCAAATTTTGTTAAGCTATTTAATGTTACTTCATTAACTATAATCTGAAGAACACGGTTACTTAAAACCATAGGCTGGCTAATGTATGTCAATCGGAAAGTAAGAAAGAACTCTGTTCTATGGAATAAAAGGAAATAAAAAGAAGAAGAGAGAGCAGAATTCTCATCCTCATAATCAGATCAAAATATCAAGAAGTTGGTGCAAGGAATTAAACTTGTTCTGCATTACTATTACTTGCTAACTAGATTTACGTAAAAATTGGGGTATCTCTACACTTAATCATTCTTTAGAAGTGGACCAGATCACGAGTGTATGGACTGTTGGTTTTTGCTGTACCATTTATGTCATATTTCTTTCCGAGTTGCAAGATTGCAGTGACTGAATAAGGATTTATGTGATCATGATTTTACATGACCATTTTGCTCTTGGCAATAATTTTTGTTTTATTGGAGCAGCTTTCAAACAACCATGAAGCAATCTCTTTGCCTTGGATTATGAAAGAATTTCCGGTTGTCAAACCTGTCTTGTGTCTTCAGTTCCTCTAATATTCATATAGCTAGAAGAGGAAGAGTTATATTTTACTAACCGTAAGGGGACTATGGAGTGCAATAAGGATGAAGCAATCAGGGCTAAGGAGATTGCTGAGAAAAAATTCATGGAAAAGGATTATACTTTGGCTAAGAAATTTGCTTTGAAGGCTCAAACCTTGTATCCTGAGTTGGATGGTCTCACAAAAATTTTAACAACCTATGACGTGCACCTTTCAGCACAGAATAGGTTAAGCAATGGTGAAATAGATTGGTATAGAGTGCTTGTTGTAAATCCTTGGGCTGATGTGGAGACAATCAGGAAACAATACCGAAAGCTTGCTCTTATTCTTCACCCTGATAAAAACAATTCTCCGGGCGCAGAGAGTGCATTCAATCTTATTTCAGAAGCCTGGAGTTTGTTATCTGACAAGGCCAGAAGATTGGAGTACAACAAACATTTGAATGTGGTATTATCTCAACATGGAACTTCAACCCAGAGTAAGGTGTCATCAGCACCACCTGGGGCAAATGGCTTTCACCACTACAACAGTTCTGTAAATTCGGGTTCAAGAACTCAGAAAAGAAGTAGTCCAACAGTGGCTGCAACAGCGTTTCCTCCTCTCAAGAAAAAAGTTAATACCTTTTGGACCATCTGCAATGGCTGTAAGACGCAGTATGAATATCTGAGGATTTATCTCAATCAAAGCCTACTTTGCCCCAATTGTCGTGAGGCTTTCTTTGCCGAGGAGAGAGCTCCGCCTCCAAGTGTTGTGAACTCGTCTGGTCATTCTTCCCACCAAAAGAATGAAGATTCAAGGTATCATACTGCCAGTAATGGTGGGGTCACTCAAATGTCAGCATCTGATAAGCGTGGAGTTAGTAATTCAATCCGTGGCTCAGATCTGCAGGCGAATCATTATTCCAAAACAGCAAATGCTGGAAGTGCCTTTCAATCAGCATCAACTGGTGCTCAAGCTTCAGGTGTGGTGGGGCAGGCCCATCTTCAAGTGAAGAAAGACCATGAAAGAGCAGAAGAAGCCTCTTATGCTGCTAAGAAATATAATAATTCTTCTGTTATTGTTGATCATCTATATAAGAAGAGAAGATTCGATGGCGTCCATATAAATGGCTATGGAAGTGCAGGCTTCGGAAATGTTTCTGAACCAAGAAGGGGATATGTTGAAAGTCAAAGGTTGTATGGTTTTTCTGGCACTAACAATAAGCCCGACACAGAAAGAGACTTATCTGCAGTTGCAGTTAGGAAAATGTTGATAGCAAAGGCGCAATCAGATATTCGTAAAAAACTTGAAGAATGGAGCTCTGGTCAAGTGAAACTAAATGGAAATGAAAAACAAAATTTTGCTACTAACAATCACAAGAAGTATGATGACTCTGCCGGTCTGGATAAAGGAAGCAAGGGCAGTAAACCTCTCCCCGGTTCACTGTCTAATGATTCTAATAACAAGGAGCACGCACCTTTGTCAATCAATGTACCTGATCCAGACTTTCACAATTTTGATTTGGACCGAACTGAAAGTGCATTCGGAGGGAATCAGATCTGGGCGGCTTATGATGACGCTGATGGCATGCCCCGTTACTATGCTCGAATTCATGAGGTTATCTCTATGAGCCCGTTTAAGATGAAGATAAGTTGGCTGAACTCGAGAAATAGCAGCGAATTTGGTCCTTTAAACTGGATAGACTCTGGTTTTCAGAAAACTTGTGGGAATTTCAGGACTGGCAAACATGAGATCAGCAAAACCTTGAATTCTTTCTCGCACAAGGTTAAATGGACAAAATGCCAGCGCGGTATCATTCGCATTCTTCCAAGTAGGGGAGATATTTGGGCCCTTTACAAAAATTGGTCTCCAGACTGGAATGAGGAAACCCCTGAGGAAGTGGTGCACCAGTATGAAATGGTTGAAGTGGTCAGTGACTACGATGAAGAACAAGGCATATCTGTGATGGCTCTTATCAAGGCTGCTGGTTTCAAGACAGTTTTTCGTAACAATACAGATTCTAGCTCACTCCGTAGGATACCAAAAGAAGAGATGTTCCGGTTCTCTCATCAGGTCCCTGATCATTTGCTTACAGGTGAAGAAGCTCAAAACGCTCCAAGGGGTTGCTGGGACTTAGATCCAGCAGCTACCCCACTGGAACTTCTTCAGGTAGAAGCCAACAAAGCGCAACCGGAGCCTGCTACAAAAACTGACAAACAGAAGAAACATGATTTTCCAACAGGTAAGACAGATCAAACTGATGGAAATGTTGCAGAAGCTGAAACTGCAGAAGGTCATGAACAAGACAAGAACGAAAAATAAGCGGGTGGTACGGTACAGAGGTAGATTCAAATGTTGTAGATGATGCAGAACAAAGTCCGAGTTAGCTAGTTCGAAACAGCAGAGCAAGAGACAACCAATATAGGGGGGTGGTTATTTTGTAAACCTGAGACTTGAAGGAACATGGTGGTTTGCCGCATAAGTGGATCATCAAAATGCTCCAGAGCTTTTTGGGTTTTTTTGTTGTATAATTTGACAGTTCCAAAAGTAAAAGAAACGTAAAACAATCACAGTGTCTCTCATGGAGAACCATTATCATAATTCCTCTCTCTGTACCATTATTTGTTTCACAGGGCCATGCACAACCTGTTAAAATCTTTAGCAGTTTCTCCATCTTATCAGCTCACTGGAGGAGCTACTCATTTTGGACTCTTCTCGCCTTTAAGGCCTGAGCCCGAGTCAGAAAAAGGTTCAACTTGGAGTCCGAAGATATGAGCCTGAATTCATTCAAACCATAATTTGGTTCGTTAACTCTGGATTGGTCGGTCTACAAAGGAATCGATCAAGTTTTGGTCGGAACTTTACCAAATCGGTGTAAAATTAACTCCGTCGTCAAGTATGTGACAGAACATAAACAAAAAGTAAACCAACGACTATAATAAATTTCTTCAACGACCGATGACTGAAGATGTTTTTCAAAGTTCAAACCTCGATTCCTGGAAATGTTACCAAAGAGAAGATTATTGGTAGCTTTGATGCGAATTACCGCGTGCCTTCGTTGAAGACATTATCAAGGAAGACTTGTCGGAGCTGAGAACAAGAATCTTAAGAGCAATATTTTATATTTTCAACACGACATATGACAACATTAGAAAAAACAAACAAACAAGAAAGTGAACGGTCGGAAGCTTCGTGACCACAGAAAGGAAACTCATGCGAAGACTACGTCTTACACGTTACTTTTCTAATTATAAGTTTATTGATAATGAACTCGGATTAATAAATTAATTAAACTTAATTTTAAATAAAAGCTAATTTATTTTGCAAAATTAAAATCACCATCATCATCATACCCCGAAGTTCCGCAATGAAGCAGAATCTGGGGGGTCTGATAGTACGCAGCCTTATCCCTATATTGTAGAGAGGCTGTTTCCAGTAGACCCACATGCATATGTGACATGATAATAGTAATGTAGGTTACAAAGAATAAACACGTAAAGATTGAAAGTACATCCATTTATATACCTGACGTAGACCATAATCTACTACTACCTTGCTAAGACCAGCTTTTCCGCGAGCTGTGCTAAGAGTCTTCCCTGAATCAATGCGTTAAGAATGCGGTAATCCCATGATATTATGTGTCCATCTAAGAAATCTCCCTGTACATCTGAAAAAAAAAAAAAAAAGAGGTTGGGGTAATGCAAAATTAAAATAGATTTCAAAAAGACTTAAATTTGAAAGCGACAAGATTGTCGGCATACCCCACATGCATGCAAGAACAAAAGGGCTGCCCTTTTCAAACTAGCCCTGTGTTTCATAAAGACGAGTATTGTTAGTCCTTCTCACCTACTTCCTATTAATTATCTATTAATCTTCCTCTGGTCAAATTCAGAATCTACTCTTTAATAATAATAATATATAATTATTCTTATTTCAATATCTTCTTAATAAGTAAGCAATCTCTTTAAATAATATAATAATGTATCACAAACTTAAATGCATTAAAATCTCAAAATATAATAACATATATTTTTGGCCTATATTACCATAATTATATCCCGAAATAACCTCGTAAGAATAAGACTACGTACTATCGAATTTTCTTAAATTCCGGATGATGATTATATAATTACATCCCAATATTTTTTTAATAAGAGTTAGATTATTCATTTATGTGATTGGTTTTGTAGATTCCACGACACAAATGAACATAGAAAAGTATGAAAGTTCGTTGAAACTCTTGATCTTAAAGTTGTCAGCAAGCTAGTAAAATACTTACTACTTCCATGCATTGATATAATATTAAAAAATTAATATTATATAATTTATTCTTCCTTCTCTTAATCTGTGTATATATATATATATACACACACTAACCCTTGTGCTCTCCGTGCATCATTCTCTATTTTCTCTAATATTTCAGTTTGGGAGCTGAGGTTGGGGCTGTTATTCAACGTGAATCGATCGAAGACTGATCTCTTGACAAGAACGAACGAACTCGAACTGGTAAATTTTTACTTCTTCAGATTCGATTCGGACATTGCATGTTCTATCTCTTTCTATCTGTGTTTCTCTTATTTTCTTTTAAATTTTTATGATCAATGGGTGAACTGATGACGAACCAATCAAGACGAGAAACATCTGCTTTAGTTTGATTAGTTCGAGCGTTGTACGGCGTTTAATGTTGTGTCTGCCTCCGACGATGTTTGGTCGATGTTGTCTTAGGAAGTTCTCAGTCCCGAAACATAACGTTCTTACCAAACCAAACCGTTGCGGTTTTTCGTGAAAGATCCATCGTTCCTCCTGCACCTTCACGTGAAACAACGCCTGACGTTTGTGACTTTGTGGTCTATAAATCCTCTGTTCAAAGTTCAAACCTATGTAAGCTTTTTAATAAATAATAATAATAACTTTATTATTTTTTATTAATAATAATTTATTATTTAGCATCGATTAACCGCCGACCAAGTGGAGAAAAGCGCAGGAGATAATGGTGACTGGATCGGACACGTGTCTTACGTTGGTCCCCACGAGCTGACTGGGGCTTGAAATGGACACGTCCGGGCCATTCCACAAAACTACCAAGTAAAGCTTGACGAAAGCTCGCCGTTTCCCAACACGTTTCGTGATCTGCCGCGTGTACGGTGAGGATTCATAGGAACTACCGACCTTTGTCTTCTTATAGTTACAGAAGACACGGTCGGGCAGTTATCGGAATCTGAGAGTGGGGTCCTCATTAGGTCCGAGAACAGAACTTTTACCTAATTAACTGCTGATTAGGTACCTTTTAGATGCTTCAGTGACAACGAGGTTTTGGGTAGTATGCATTTTTTGATTAATTGTCTACCTATTATTCTACTTTTATGGGTAATTAGTCTATCTCTACCTTATTTTTGTTTCGATACGATGCTTGATAATATATTTTATACTTTATACCAGACTTACGATTCACAGTGAAATAAAATTTTAATTGTTCGCGGACGTAACTAAATATTGGTGAATCACGTAAATTTGTGTGTATTTATTATTTTCGCACTTATTCTTTAATTATTATGATTGATTGTTCATAAATATTTTTTTTTCGTTTAACTAATACTTTATTGTCAATGTCCCCGCTATCCTAAGTTGAGTCTATATGACTAATTTAATCTAGTGATAATAGCAAAATTGCAATAATTTTTAATATAG
Source organism: Erythroxylum plowmanianum (assembly GCA_025531925.1). Taxonomy (NCBI): domain Eukaryota; kingdom Viridiplantae; phylum Streptophyta; class Magnoliopsida; order Malpighiales; family Erythroxylaceae; genus Erythroxylum; species Erythroxylum plowmanianum. The sequence goes on along the minus strand of JANVCQ010000050.1, from coordinate 64,737 downwards.
TAAGATATTTCTAAATAATTCACAATGACAAAATATATTTTTAAAATAAGTGAAATTTCGAGATTTTTCAGTATTATATAATTTTGTTTTAATTTTTAATTACTTTGACCCCTTTTCTTGCTATTATTTTGGTTTTACTAGTTGAACTCTATAGTTTTTTCTATATTTTAATTAATAATATTTATTTGAATGTTTTGTAGCTTTATTTGACTTAATTTAATTTAATTTTAATTAGCTCAAATAAAGTTTAAGAGTTAAGTTGGATTATTATATTAATAATATTTAATCAATTACCGGATTATATTTATATTGTGCATATTTTGTTATTATTTTAAATACAAGACATAGAGTAAGATGATTTTGTTAGTTAGAAGGCAAACGTGGTTTTTATTTATTTGCTCTTTTTCGTCTTCCCCTCTAACTTAACTTCGAAGAAAGGGTCGTTATTCTAGTTAGTTCTGGTCTGAAACCATTAAAAAAACTGACACCTGTTCCATGTGAAACCGAGACTACAAGCCGCCGCCCATTTATACCTATTTAATTTCCCTATTTCTTGTCCTTGGGAGCATCAAGACTTAACGATTAGTTGGTTAAGTCGGTTTACAGGGGAGAATCCAACCAACTGATTAGCCTAAGGGACCAGTTACCAGGTAGCCCCACGACGTGGGACAGGCTTGTTTTTTTTATAATAAATATTCCTATGTCATTTTCATTACCATTTCGTTGTAGTTTCCGGCTAAAAATTTCGTTGTAGTTTCAAGTGGTAACTTCCCGTTCTTTTAAAGACTTTTGGAGTCACTTATTTTGATGTACCACCTCTAAGGTGTCATAGACTTCTCATAGAGGATATGTCGGGGATCTGTTTTTCCCGTCTCATTTAATTTTGCAGTTTCATTTTCCCTTTATGTAAAAAAAAAAAAAAAAGACTTTTGGTACTTGGTCCCACGTGTGTAACTGTGTCCTGTTCTGGCAACCCTGTCCATACGTGTCAACTTGGAAGGAAAGTTCACAAAGCTTTTGGATTGACCATTTTCCTGTTGACACGTAAAATTGGTCTTTTACTGTGTATTCACGATGATACACTTCGGTTGGTCATATTATTAGAGCTTATGGTACAGACACTTGTCACCTTCTTCGTGTTATGTCTTGTACCCTCCTCACTTTAGTTGCTGGTCTGACTTTGGTACTCTGTAGCTTTGGTTCACAGTGGTCGTCGTAGTTTTCTAGGGAAGTTTGGCTTGTTGTGTCGGCTGACAATAATTCGGATTCACTGTTATAAGAAGCTTTTTTTTTATTAGTTAGTTTCGGGAGTTTAGATTCTTTGTCCAATTTTATGGTGTCTTATTGTATCTAGTGAATTTCAGTCATTCATTTATGTGGATCCCGCGTAGGTCCTGCATAAATAAACGTGAGTCCCGCATAAATAAATGGCTGAGATTCACTGGACACAATAAGATATCATAAAATTAGGCAGAGGATCTTGTCTCCAGTTACGGATTGCTTAGAAACCACAGTTTTTCAAAAATGTTGTTTTGTTTTTTTTTCCTAATCTTGTATTAAACATTTGTTAGCTTAGGTTGTCTGATAAGTACATGTTATCAAAGCCAGAAATGCACCTCTAAGTTAACTACAGATGTTACGTGAATTAATGAACTATTTTATAAGTTGTGTTGAAATATAAAGTGGAAGTTTGTCCCACATTAAAGAAAGAGAAGAAAGGAGATTCAAATATAAATCTAGTGAACTACTTTACTTATCATTAATTGGTTTTAAAATAGAATCTCACTTAAACTTATATGTGGCCTAACTTTAACCAATTGTAAATTCTAACAGATGAGCTTAAAGATGAACTTTGGGACGAGGTTAGGTGGTAGTTAAAGTGGTTCCCTTTATTACCGACAAACACCTTGTGTTTCTCGTCGAGTTTTGTTTGAATATCTGAATGAACAGCCAATATATCAGCTGAATCGGATCGCTTTTTACATTGGACAGACATGAACAGTCGTCCCGTTGTACTTATTCTTTGAATCGCATTATCACTTAGAAAACATGCCGAGAAGTCATTGTTACACTACACCAACACCATCTGTTATTAGTTTACTTTTTGTCAGGTAAGGACATTGATCAACATCAGTGGGATCAAATCTACTTCTCTTAGTTCGTCTCATCCAATGTTTGGCAATAGGAAATATAAAATTGTCAATGTTCTCGAGGAGTAAACATATTTAAAGTCACCTTGAACCAAATTCTGACGAGGCAGGACAACGACATGATCATGACATAAAATAGTTATGATAGGTCTCTCGTACTTATTTTCACCCCTTATGAATTTACTGCAGAGATGAAGTAGAGCATAGTTAGGATAAAATAGAGGAGATAGAGGATTATGTCTCGAATTTTCACAAGTGTTCATATTTAAAGACTGAGAGTATATAAATAATATTATGATTTTTTGGAAATTACTGAAAATAAGATTCTTATAGAAAACTTAACATAATAAGATTTAGATAAAAGATATCACATATATACATATTTATTATTATTATTATTATTATTATTATTATTATTATTATTATTATTATTATTATTATTATTATTATTATCTTTTTATTTATTTTTATTTTTATTTCATTTTTAAAAATTATTATATATATATATATATATGTATGTATTCTTTTACGTGGATTAATCGAAAATAACTTTTTTATTAATAAAAATAAGGTTATTTATTGTTCAATTTTTTCGGACTTAAGGTATTAATGAAACTTTCAGTAATTATTATTGTTGTTGTTGACAAAGAATGTCAAGAATTTCACATCTGACAAGTGTGAGTTCATTCAACCATTTATAATAGTGTGCAAACCTACCCTCTCAAGCTAACTTTTGGGGGTGAGTTAGGCTTTTAAATATGACATCAGAGTCAGTTTGTCTCGATGGTTTGGGATGGTGCCCAATTTTGTCCCTCTGCCCAATATCGTATCAAGAATCCCACATCGGACAAGTGTGAGTGCATTCAACCATTTATAACAACATGCAAACTTCTCCTCTCAAACTAACTTTTGGGATGAGTTAGGCCTTTCAACAAAGAAAGTAAAATTTAAAAGTACACTCCAAAATCGTATTTATAAACGTCATTCTCCTCAACTTACGCTACATGGTTGCTTACTAAGTTTGTGTCCCAGACTATTACAGGTTCTCAGTGAATTACTAGAAACTGGTCTTTTTATAAGTTCATAACAGTTTTTCCATGTTCTTGGGTTGAATTCAGAGTGTTTGATCTGATCTTTTAGGTGCATAAGAAAAGCAGCTGAGCCTTTCCAAGATCTAGCTCACGTGCCATTCATCAGGTAAAGCAAATGAACATACATATGATTATGATTATGATTCTGAGTTTGTTGTTTCCAGATTACTTGGTTACAACCTTAATCTGGTTTGTTTGTCAGCTATGTTGAAGAAGAACTTGACCGGGTTTCAGAAATCATCTTCCAATAAGCTTGGAATTGACTGCCCTATAAGTTCTGTATTATCTGCCTCCAAGGGATCCATTCCTATAGATGAAAACTACAATTCGTGGCTGGTAAGTTTTACGTATAAGATTGCTCTCGTACGTAACAATTACTAGAAATTTGTGTTTTTTCTTATTAGAAATAATAAATTTAATTATTAAAAATAATGATAATCCTACTAAAATTAGTGAGAATATAAATGATTTTTCATATTAACCCTTCTAAATTTTAAAAATTAAATGTGTTTAATTATACATTATGTATTATCATAATTATTTAGTTAATAGTGTTATAGTTTTATATCTCTGAGTGGCGTAATTCTAAATACCTATAAATACTTTTTTGATAATAGTTAGTTATTTTTTTTGAAAATTATATGTATTAATCACTATAAATTTATGTTTCTAATGTTAAATAATAACCTAAAATTTAAAATAAAGATAAGTATATATTGTAATTGAGTTGAGTATATAAATAGTGACGAATTATAATCTTTTAAATATATGTATTGAGTAGAATAATAATATTGAAATATAAGAGTTTTAAGTATAATTATTTAATTATCATTATATAGTTTTGTAGTATTATATATAAAACGGTGTTATGTGGAACTGATTAGATGTTTATTATAATAATGATGCATAATAATAAGAATAACCACTAAAACACTTAGATATGGAATCTTAAAATACTCTTGTAAAGTTAGTTTCTCAGTGTTCTCGCATGCAGAAGATTCACTGTTCGTCAATATTCTATCTATTTCACAGTTTGAATCAGCTAAAACCCTTTTGAAATCTCAGGTGGAACATCCTTCCGCGTTAAGCTTCTTTGATCAGATGATGAAAGAAGACAGAGGGAAGAAGATCGTTGTGTTTTTAGATTACGACGGTACTCTCTCACCAATTGTAGATGATCCTGATCGTGCCTTCATGTCTGATGAGGTATAAAAAAAATAAAAACCTCTAGATATTTACAGTAGAATCGGATCAATCATGGGCAAATTGTAAGATTATTACATATGTGATATGTTCCTTCATCGATCGAGAACACTTCTGTAACGGTACATTTCCATGCAGATGCGTGCAGCAGTACGTGAAGTCGCCAAGTACTTTCCAACAGCTATTATCAGTGGTCGGAGCAGGGACAAGGTAATGTCAGAATTTTGTGTCAGTAATCATGTTTTTCTTCAAAAAAAAAAAAACTTGTAGCTTTTAGTACTAACTTCCCCTCTGTTGCCGGCAGGTTAAAGAGTTCGTACAGTTAAGTAATGTATATTATGCTGGAAGCCATGGAATGGACATTAAGGCACCTCTCAGGCCTGTCAGGTCCTGTGATGGCAAGTCCCATACAATAGCTCACAACAAGAAGGTACATGTTGTGTCTTATTTCCTTGGTTTCAGGAAGGGAAACATTGCTTGTCTGGTAGGTATTTTCTATGAATAAAACTATTGACGACAAGCTTTGTTCCCATCTTGTAGGGGACTGAAGTTGTGTTTCAACCTGCTAAGAACTTTTTGCCTGCAATTCAAAAGGTGAATCCAACTTTATGCAGACTTATTTATTTATTTATTACCATTCTTCAGAACAGTAAGTAACCTTCATCTCTTTAGATCATAACTGAACTAGAAGAGAAAACCATGAAGATAAAAGGTGTACGGATTGAAGACAATAGATTTTGCATATCTGTACACTTTCGACATGTACAAGAAGAGGTAAACTCAAAAGTTACCCTCAAAACTTGTTGTCTCTTAGTTTTGAAAAAAACATAATATTTGGTTACTTTCAGGACCAGGAAATGCTGGAAGAGAAGGTTAAGTCCATACTGGAACATTATCCAGAGTTCCACTTATGTTGGGGTAAAAAGGTTAGGATCCAAAACCAAAATCTTTCATCCTTGGAAGTGTATGATAAAATTCAATATTGTGTAGTCTTAACGAAAATGCTTGTCTGGAACTTTTTTTTTTAAAATATAGGTTATGGAAATTCGACCAACAATAGAGTGGGACAAAGGGCATGCATTGGAATACTTGCTCGACACTCTGGGATTAAGCACCCCCAACAATGTGATTCCTGTGTATATTGGAGATGATCGGACCGACGAAGATGCTTTTAAGGTACAGCAACACAGAAGTTAAAACTACCGACAAAATGGAATACAGTTCTTGCAATAAGTTCGATTTTCTGTGTCGTCACTGGCTAGTCATCATCAACACAACAATTTCTAATACGTCTTAGAACAAATACTGACGTGTGAACTTGGGAACACGAACATGTTTCTGTGGCAGAATCGAGAGTTTTGTATGTTCTTACCTTATGCAAGTGTTTTTTTTTTTTTTTCTTGTCTCAGGTAATTCAAAGGAGAGATCAAGGGTATGCAATAGTGGTATCTAACGTTCCAAAAGACACCAAGGCTTCCTACTCTCTCTACGACCCATCAGAGGTCTTGGCGTTCCTGTTACTCCTGGCAAGATGGAGAAAGTCATCGAGTTCAAGTAGACCACAGGCTCAGATCTGGGGCATAGGTGACTAGCAACCATGGATGGTTTTGGATAAGCCATGGTTGACCTGAATAAAGAGAGGCTTATTCACAGACAAACCCAGAGAGGATACTAGTTTTTAAGTTACTCTGGTGGTTTTAAAGTTTCCTGTAATTTATAATTTATAATATATATTTATCTTATGTCTGCCGTGAAGCTTGTAAATTTGGTTTCCAAGCTTGAAACAAATGGCCTGTAATTAGTGACTACTGCCTTTGTAATCTTCTGTTAGTTACAATTGCAGGCACTTTAGTGCTGAAAATTTAAGAGTTAAACCCCAATCTCATTGGTTTCAATGAAGTAAATGATGCATTTGGATACTTGTTTGCAGGATTGATTAAGTATTCTCAAGTTAGAAATTTCTTTTATTTTCCACGCTTATATATACAAAGAACCAAAAGTGGAATTAAAAGGCCAATAATGCATTCAATCTTCAACCTATTGTGAAGCTTTTAAGAGGGTGTCAATCACTTTCTGTGAAATGACAAGACAGTTTGAAAAATCTAAGCATATTCAACGATGCTTGAATCGATTTAAGGTTACTTGACAAAGTTGCTAATGTTCTGAGAAGATTTCCTGGTCACACAAACCAAAGGAAGATTATACAAATTTTGGCCTCTTCAGGTCAGATTCTTTACTAGCATGGAGGACCTGCAATTTAACCACTGGAAGAGACTAGCTCGAAACCCTTTTCAGTATAAAAACCAGCTGAAGCATTGCCAGGGGACAACCAACGAAATTCTGGTGACTAACTGCAATAAACAGTTCAAGATTCAGTAGTCCAAAAACTACCTAATGAGAGCTTGCATGAACTGAGAAGAATCTTGCAACCTCTCTTTGGATGATGTTTGAACTACTGAGCCGTGGCCTGTTTATCGCAGTTTATACCCTTCCTTCCTCTCCTAAACATTAAAAAAACGATCCATACTCACAGTAATGTTATCTTCTTCATCAACTCCACCAATGTAGATATATAGCCCCTGTAAGTTTACGTATCAGTCCACAGCATTGGTCCTTCACCGTATAGGAAACAGTAACAGGTTGGTATCACGCATTTAGTGCAGATAGGAAACAGTAACAGGCACATCATGCATTTAGTGCAGACAGGGAAGAAAGCAACAGGTGTATCATGCTTTTAGTGCAGATAGTTCAGAAAGCAAAAGCTTATATATTCTTGTGTGTATTAGGATTCTGGGATCTTGGATTTTGAAGGTTTAATGAAAGAACGAGTCTTTCTCAGTTATCAACATGGTCATACAGAAATGGCATACCGAGTGTTTCACTAGTGTTTAAAGGCCAATAACACCACTTTTCTCATTCCATTGTCTGTGTTCCTCTCCCTCCTACTCTGTTCAAGCAAGTGCTATGACCTGTCTTCTTCATGTAAAGTTACTTTTATGTCGTGTTCTTCTACAGATTTTAGATCAATTAGAGGTTTTCAACATGTCTTTCATTAACTTTCACAAGGGTGATCAAGAATAAAGGCACAGACCAATATTCATGTGTTCCATAACACATGAAAAGTGCTCCGTGCTCTTGCTCTCATCACTTTTGAAAATTGATCTGTGACCCAAAGAGAAGTGAATCAGTACAAGATGCTTTGAACTCATCAAATGGAACAGCAAAATTGTATGATCGTTAGATCAATGTTATACAGAAAAGGAGAGGAAACTAGAAAAGATAATAAATAATTTCCTGTACTCTGCTTCTAAGTCACTGTACAGCATCTCCTCATTATAAGTTATTTGACATGAGGAGATTAGGCCAAGACAAAGTCCACTTCCTCCTGCAGTTCTTCTTCTTGCTCAGGCAGCTGCCCTTGCCGGAAAGGGCGTAGAATACGCTTAATCTCTTCCGAACTGAGTGTTTCACATTCCAAAAGTGCATTGGCTAAAGCGTGCAATGCTTTTTCATGCTGTAAAAGAACAAAATCCCCCAAGAGCCCAAGAGCAAGCGAAAAAGAAAGTCAAGTGATTTCAAGAATCTTCAAGGGGATATAACAGAAATCTTCATGTCTTCGCTTAAAACAACACCAGATATCAAACTTGTTCTACTCAATCATCTAGACTAAGCTCATAGGAAAATCTCAAAAGATTCTGATGAACATTGATCTCCCACAAGAACATTTAAATCCTGTGCCTTTCTATGTAAATTCTGGATGCCATTAAAAAACGGAGCTAAGTTTCTACAGTGTTAAATCATGTGAGCTCAAAAACCTTTGAAAAAGCTAAACCTGGCTGATGCATTTATCAACGTATGTTCATGGTAGTGCATATTCATAAAGCAAATGCCGTACAGGTTAATCAGTACCAACCTTCTTCAAAAGAAATTTTACACGATCATATGCTTCTCTAAGGATTTTCACCACCTAAAGGAATCAAGCAGACAAATTCCAAATTTGCAAAGGAATTATCACCCTTATGTTATATGGAAAAAGAAAAAAAAAACTCAAAATACATACTTCTGCATCAATTTGCGATTGCATTTCTGAACTTGATCGCTCTTTTATATGAACAGGTCCAATTGCATCACTCATACCACAATTTGACACCTTCGGAAAGATAAATCAAAGCAGAACACAATTGAATATCTGATTACAACTTCATTTCATAATGTTGGAGATCAACAATGCAAAGAATTGGATAAATAATTTAACTGGACAGCATAGGATATAAGACAGGACCGAACTTTTATGCATATTACTAACCATGTAATGGGCAAGCTCTGTAGCTGTGTGAAGATCACTACTTGCTCCAGTAGTAATGTGATCCTGACCAAAAACGAGTTCTTCAGCTGCTCTACCTCCCATGCAAACATCAAGACGTGCTAACAACTGCTTCTTGCTAACTGATGTCTCGTCACTTGAGGGAAGCTGGGTGACCATTCCCAAAGCAGAGCCACGGGGCATAATAGTTGCTTTGTGAATTGGATGTGCACCCTCAGTATTTAAAGCTACGATAGCATGGCCACTCTCGTGATATGCAGTCAGCTGAAAAGAAATGCAACAATGTCACAAACTAGAAGATTGACTTGAATATATCATTCTGGGAAGCTAACATGGTTAACATCAATGACAATGGTAAAATTGGATATTTTATATGATTATAGTATGCTCAATTCCAGCTATTATACTTATATAAGATCATATTATTCAGTCCAAGAATAGCACTTATCCAAACCCTGTTCAGCTGTAGCAAGTACAATACCTTTTTTGACTCTTCAGATAAGAACATTGTTTTCCGCTCAGTGCCCATAATGATCCTATCTTTTGCAAATTCCAATTGTGCTGTAGTTAACTTCTCTGCACCTTCAACAGCAGCTTTAATGGCAGCAATGTTTACTAAATTTGCAAGATCTGTTTTCAAGAAAGAATACGAAATGAAGATGTTCTAATAATCTTGAGCAGTAAACGAGAGGGCACAGAATAATCAACTATCAATTTCAACAAAAGAATAGTGAATCACATAAAGATTAACCTGCTCCATTGAAGCCAGGGGTGCCACGGGCAATCAATCTTACATCAACATCATCAGCCAATGGCTTGTCTTGCAAATAAAGCTCTAAAATCTCTTGTCGACCCCGTACATCAGGATTGGGAACAACAATCTGCAGCAGCCAAAGATCAACTTCAACATCCAAAAGATATGAAGATATGCAAGAGCAGGAGTTTTTCCTCTGGTTGCTCATGAAATGAGTTCAAAATACAAAACTGAATCTCTTAAATAAAATCATACGAGAAGGCAGATCCAATGAGATAATCTAGCTCAAGAATGCCAAAAGCAGACGTTTGAAGTTTCAGTAAAAGGTTTCACTTTAGAGTTGCTTATAAATTTATTTCCAAGAGAACGAAGGAAAATCAGTGGCTTACATGTCTGTCAAATCTACCAGGCCTTGTCAAAGCTGGGTCAAGGATGTCAGGTAAATTTGTTGCAGCCATTAATATGATTCCCTGCAGTTAATTTTGTAAATTTAGAGATCCAGGATGAAACTTCTTGACACGAAACTAGCATAGTTAATGGGCACCTCATTCTGTTCAAAACCATCCATTTCAACAAGTAGCTGATTTAATGTCTTCTTTGTATGGCCTTCCCATTGTTTTCTTGTTGAGCCAACAGCATCAATTTCATCAATAAAGATGATGCATGGAGCCTATGATAATTAGGAAAATTGTCAGCCGTATTATTGGGGTGGCATCAATAAAGCTTCTAGCTTTATGGACCGTAGAATATGAATATCAGTAATCAAGGATAAGAAACCTTTTTCTTGGCTGCTTGAAATAAAGATCTTACTCGGCGAGCACCAACTCCAACAAACCTGCCATAAAATGAACGAAGGAAACTTGAACATCTTCAAAACAGCAAATATTGCTTAACTAAAATCTTTAGACCATCAGTTCCAAGTGAGAGAGAGATACTTTTCTGCAGTAGCACTTGCAGCCTACATACCAATAGACTAGTGCTACAAATAAAAGAAGTAGGTTGAAAGTGACATGACATAGAGTTGGGTTTTAGAGAAACAACATCTATTGCCAACTTGTTACTCCAAGAAAAGGGAGGACCTAGAAAAATAACTAGGCCTTATTATCACTAAGCAGCAGCAATTGATTCTCTTACATTTCCTCAAATTCAGATCCCGCTCTATAGAAAAAGGGCACTCCTGCTTCTCCAGCAATAGCCTGAACGTTCCAGAAATCATTGCCAGTCACCAACATCGATGTAGATGAAGAATATACATCAAAAGTAACCACGTGTTGAGGAAACAAAAAGGTGGAATGTTCGAACAATACATCAAGAGATATGGATACATGAGAAAACGGAGCAAATTTATTGAACTAGGGCATGGAAATAACGGAACGATGAACTTGCTCTAACAAAACAAAGGAAGCAGGTCACTGACAAGATAGTTGGAATCCCCAAAGCACGTTATATACAACATGCTTAATATTAGATGGTATAAAGGTCAAAGCCCTATTTCAATTCTTAAGATGTGCAAAAGCTCAAAAAAAGGAGTTTTACTTGGTTGTGAACCTTTAACGTGCATTAATTGGTCGAGAATTTTCCCTAATAAAACAGAGAAAATGCATTACCTTGGCAAGTAAAGTTTTTCCTGTACCAGGCGCTCCTGTCAAGAGAATACCCTGTATAGTAGTATAAAAGTTACAGAACAAGCAAATAATAGATAAACAACAAAATAACTAACTACTAGTTAAAGCATTCTCTAGCTTGTGAATGGATTAATTATGCTTCTACTGAGGTGCCAGAACCAAAGCAGAGGGGTGAAAATCGAACTAACCAATGGTATAAATGGAAAAAGGATCATCTATGCACCATGTTAGCCCATTGAGGCACGCCACTAAATTTGCACAAAGTATTCAGAAAGGTTGCCACAAGTTTAAAATGATGCTTAAAAGAACCTGAAACGATTTATCAACCTGGAATCGATAGCCAAATCTTACCCCATTACCAACCTGCTGAGCAGTTTTACACTCGACATAGTGCAGTATGGGTTTGATAAATCTTTGTAATCAATTACCAGATTCTCCCAAAGGAATCCAAAAGATAGATGCTAATTTTATTCAAAAGGCAATGTAGAAATAACATTTTCTTCTTCCATGTCTTCGGCAAATAAATGGACTGCACAAACCTTTGGCAACTTCCCCCCAAGGCGAGTAAATTTTGCTGGATTTCTCAGGTACTCCACCACTTCCTCAAGCTCTTGTTTTGCATCATCACATCCTTTGACATCCTTAAACGTTTTGGTATTCTGAAAGGAGGAAAAAACTCAAAGAGAATAAAACAAACCACGTAACCAACTACACAGATAGTATAGAGCAAGACACAAAGTGGATGATGATATCCATTAAGTCGAGGAAAGACCACAATCATGAAGTGCTACGTTCAACTGAAACTCCAGTTTCTGTTTACTCTTGTTCTAATTTTCTCTTTATTAAAGTATTTTCCAACTTCAACATTGATCAAAACAGGAAAAACAACAAAATCCAGTACAGTAAAACAGCTACCAACTCAAAACTACTGACAGAAGAATCTGAAGAAACTAGAAATATTCAGAGTACAATACTGAGACTTACTTTCTCGGGCATAACATCTCTATTCAACTCCTTAGGTGAGTAAGAAGAACCTGAACCGACACCAGAAGTTCCAATACCACCTAGGCTCCCAATATACTTTTGAAGAAAAGCAGCTCCCAGTAACCTGAAAATCAACTTCTACACATAAGCAAATTGGCAACAAAAATTTAAGCAAATTGGCAACAAAAATTTAACCATAAAGAAAAGAACTGTAGAACAGAAAGACAACAACCCATACCAAAGTAATCCAACAGCAACAGTAAACAAGACGGTCGACATAAGCTCGTGAGCAAATCGTGACTTGCTTGACACTTTCTTGTCAACCTTCCATAAGAATAACATCAAACAATGCCAAAACAGAGCTTTCAAACTTCTGAATTAAGGAAATAAACTACGTAATATCTATAGAAATCTCACCATCACCACATGCAATGGTTGCTTCTCAGACACTCCAGCGTTGCGAAAGGGCTCATCCGAATTCCGTGAAGCTCGTTGCTTCAATTCTTGCAACAATGAAGGAAGAGTTGAAGGTTTTCCTGAATGTTGATCAGGAAGATAATCTGCAATAGCATTGGTAACAACAAGAGCTCGAAGATACTCCACCACTCCACCGCTATCGACTGTGTGTTCTCTTCTCTCAAACCTCCGAATCACATGCTCAGGACTACCCAACAATTTCACTTTTTTTCAATTACCAATTCATTTTCATTGTTAATTCTATCAGAAGGCTAGTAGAAAGTAGAATAACAGTAAGAGACCTGTGTTTATTGAGCTCAACCAAGAGAGCTGTCTGCTTGAGGGCGTCCTTAGGATTGGCGTCCGCCTCCGCCATCAGACGGTCCAGACGCTTTTTCTCTTGACGCCAGAGCGGCAACCAGCTCAACCAATCAGAACTCAACAGTTCATCCACGGCTCTTCTAGTAGTAGCCCATAACCCGGTCAAGAACACAAGTAACGGCAGTTTCCGATTAACTCCATCACTCTCCGATAGCTCCACCTCGATTTTGGGCTCCTCCTCCTGGGAAACCGAAGCAGGCAAGTGATCGAGCTTGGAAACATCGGAATCGGAACTGGAAACGACATTGTTGTCCGGTTGCAACGATGACCAAACCAAGGGAAAATCAGATTTGAGAGAAGTCAAGAAACAAAGATGAGATAAAGAATGAGAGTAGTGGTGGCGGCGGTGGAAGAGTCGAGAAGGAGGTTTACAGAGAAGAGAAGCTTGTAGAGTAACAATGGCCATTGTTACTAACAAATCAAAACCAAACTCTCTTTTATCTCTCACTCTCTCTATATCAGGTGCGTTTGCTTGAGGAGAGGAGAAGAAGAAGAGAGATTGGTCGAGAACCACAAGAATGGAGCAAGAAGCAAAGTATTAGAGAACAGTAATCTTATCATCATTGAAAATGGCGCCGCCAGTTCCTTGCTTCCTCATTGGTGTTACATCCTAAGACATTTTATACCTTAGACCCACATCAAAGTTTGTACTTTTTTGGAGCTTTCTGTTTCCATTTTACTGCCAACATCCTTAAATTTATCGAATCTGAAGTCAATTTTAGTTTCTTTCTCTTTCCGAAAGAGGCAAGCTACGTGAAGAACATAAAGAAGACTCAGTACCGACACTATCATGAACCTACCTAAAGAGTATTTCAGATTCTAAAGGAGAAAGTAGACATAAAGAGAAGAAACATAGCTCATGCATTATCACCTGAAAGGCAAAAGCTTTCCCTGTCCAAGGGTAAAGTTCAACCCTCTTGGCCGATTTCATAGAAACAACAAACACTAGTATTTTCACATCACAATCCAAACATAATGTCTGTATTCAAATACTTCACAATGTCTAAGAAATCATAATTCGATAGCTGGGCAGAGTAAAGCTGCTCGAATCGAAATGTTTGCATGACAAGACCTCAGAAAGTTTGAAAGAAAAGATAGCATTCAAATTGTCAGATTTCTGCTGGTACAAATATTCCACGGAGAAGCTCTCTCCAAATTGTTCATCCCAACATTTGCAAGTCATTAGGTCGACACAACTAAAGATGCAATACCGTAAGTGCTATTGCATCCAGTTAGGTCTGTACGGTGGCATTGCGGCTGGGTGTTGTGGGCCAGAGTGAGGAGCTATTTGTTGCATCATTCGATGCCCCATTTGTGGTGGCATATTTCCAGAAAGCATGTAAGGATGGCCGTTCATCGACATAGAATTAGGTCCAGTGGACCATCCAGCAGAAGGTGGAGGCATTGCTGGATGCTCAGCGGTTGGGGCAAAGTGAGTTCCTCTGTATGGATGAGGAGGGCCAAATTGTTGAACTGGTTGGTGCCCCAGAACTGGAGGCTGAGGGTTTAATATGGCAGGGTTCGGAATTGTATAGTCTCTGCTCCGATCATTATTGACCTGTAATCATTATAGCAAGCTCAAATAAATGATGTTCTGAGGAACTTCTGGATCCCATATAGATCAACAAAGAATAGAATATTCTTCAAAAATCAGCCGATCAATAGGCAATTCCTTCTTTCACTTAATAAGACAATTTGTTGGCACCCTATGCACAAATAGTAACTGATTTAAAAAAGATATAGTTGCATACCTTTATGCTAAGATCGTTGTGTCGAGAGTATGATATATGAAGTTTGCAAAACCCTCCATCATAGATGCAGTGACCTTCCAATGCTTCCTTGGCAACAATAGCCATCTGAACATCTTCAGGTAACATAACAGTCAACACCTCAATTTCATAGCTAAAGGAACACATTACTAGATGTGTCAGATTTATTAAATCTATCATTTCTAACCTCAGTCTTCCAAGCTTTAACTATCATTCTGGAAGAACAATTGTGGGAATAAAGCTCGACCTGTCTTAACGTTTCATATGCTATTACTCAAGTTTAAGTCAGCTTGTTAAACCTTTTCTACCTAAATTCTGCTAATTCTACTAAAGGCATCAGACATTGACGTGACACAACAAAAAAATAAGGATGTTGAAATCCTTCTCCAAAAACAGACCTGGGGTGTGCCACACGTATAGAGAGACATCTAGAATTTAAAATGAATCTTGGGGAGCTCGTAGTGGCAATATGCTAAGGTATTAGCAAATTTAAAGAAGAATCATTGTTTTAGCTTAAAATCAGAGGCAATAGTACATACCAGGGTATTGAATTAAAGCCTGAACACCACCATTCTTATCAAACATGGCAATCTTCTGAACAGGTCCAAAAGCAGAAAAAACCTAGCATTGCATTCAGGATTTAAGACAACGTATTAACAAAAGCACAGCCAACAAGCTATTTCAGTTAATTTAGTATTGATGTGAATACCATGTGTAAAGCATCCAAAGTGACAGCATATTGCATGTTCTCAATTGATGCAAGAAGAACATTACTCTCAGGTTCTAGTTTCTTTCCATCAGCACCAACATTCACCTACAACGAGGGTAAACAAATTCTATCAGGATGAGCCAATAACTGGGAATTAAATGAATAGAAGACCCTTAGGCCTAAAAACAAAGAAAGGACGACCAATTTAAATCCTGCAAACATATTACACAATCAAAAATACAATCATGAATAACTTAAAAGGGCTGTCGCCACTTTTAAGGTGATAAAGACTTGTTACCGCTGCAACATCTTTTAACATGCTAAAGATTGTTTTAGAGCCTTACCAGACCACTTCCATCCATAGCTGATGGAGCAACAGGAAGGTTTGGGTTGGTGTAGTCCCTGTTTTCGTAAAAAATGAGTTAGACTAGAGGAAATATTTGAGCACCTTCTTAGAGAACAAATCTGGCAAATTAAACAGCAGAAATCAAAGACAAATGCCCAGTGGATAGCAGGAGCAGAACTAGACTAGCAATAAAACAACACAGGAAGAGAACCGAATACACAGAAATAAAAAATAAATGACTGCAAAATGCAAAGAGAGATATATTACCTGCTCCGATGGCTTTGGAATTTTACACTCAAATCAGTATGAGCAGAATACGTGATCCTAAGGGTACATGGTCCAAGATGATCAGGGAGAAGGTAACTGAAACAGAAGACAGTAAAAGGTAAAAAATCATAAATGGTGACATCTGAGAAACCTTTTAAGTAATATTCAAGTTCCCACTACTCGAATCAATTGTATTGTGAAAAAGAAAAGATGATGAATACAAAACATTAGCTCTCATCACATTCCCCAAACTAATCAAGCTTTAAGAAAAGCTAAATGAAAGGTTTCAAGAGTGCATCAGCATTTTTGCTTAGGATCTAGATTAGGAAAAGTCAGATCTATATGATTTCTTATTTATTCCTAAGATCAACTCTCCTTATGTAATTGGTACTCTCCGTATGTAATTGGTTCTTACTATTACATAAAAGCTGCAAAGGTCTTGAAATTGTATCAAGCCCTCAATTGACATTCTTTGATGCTGTCTTGAACATGGTATCAAAGCAATTTAATCCGAGATCATCAAAATCTCTTTTTGCCCCCTGAGATCCTAAAACTCTTACCTCTCTTACCATAAAATCTTAAAACCTTCTGAACTGTCCAAAACTATTACCGCCACCCACCAAAACCAAAAACCAAATATACAAAAGCAACCAAGAGGGCTAGCGACAAGCACAGTACCAACAGTGTTGCCAGAAAATTAACCACACACTGCCATCGACGAACACCAGTGACAACAGTCTGATGGGTCAGCTCACCTTCTCATCGTGAACGGGGTTCTGGTCTTGTTTTATGTCAAACTGGATAGAACCTAGGTATCTTGTCATTGATATAGTCCTCCATATGTTCCAAAACACCATCGGCAGTGTTATCAACATTTGCTAGTCAATTATTCTTTATGATTTAAAAATGTAGAATTGTTCTTCAAAGGTCAGAGAAACTTGTCCCACCTCACATATGATCCCCAAACTAATCAAAAATATTGGAAAATTGGCAAGCTGATAATACATAATTACTACATATCCTTTTCAATTCTATAAAACCTGAAATCTCAAATCCTATTCTCTCATGTTAGTACTCTTAAGCAAGCTTGAAACTATGCTAAGCTTCTTTATTCTAGTAATATGCTTAACATGTATGATATCTCTGTTGAGTTGTTTTAGTCCAAACAGGAAATTCAATTGAACGCTTTGTGAAAGTGACACAAGCATTTGAGGAGTTGATTCTCTACTACCCATTAAATATGATGTTAAGGAGATACAAATCCAACGGAAGCACTTTGATGACTATGACATTTCTAGCAAGATTGAAACCTGAGTTTGAGCCTATATGAGCACAAATCCTAAGAGGAGTAGACATCCTCAGTTGAAGTACATTTTAGACTCTCTCATTCTATGACTAACGAGAGTCCACCTGAGAACAACTCTAATAGGTCAGCACATCCCGCATAGTCTGGTTTACAAATCAAAGGAGGCCCTAGAGTTAGCTGAGGAGGACATGGTAATCGTGGAAGTAGAGGAGGACGTGGCAAGAGGCTCACGATTCACTGCACACATTTTGATAGAGGTGGACATAATGAGAAGGCCTGGTGGGATAAGTATCGTCACTTGCGAGCAGTTCATATTGCATCTCTTGAAGAACATTCTTTGGCTACAGCTTCACAATCGTCTATTATCTTATCTCAGGACGAATATACTAACTACTTGCAGTATCAATCAACTCAGCAGGCATCATCTTCTTCTATGGTATATGTGGCTCATCAAGGCAACCCAACAACCTGTTATTCCATCTATCCCCAAAAAACAGTTATGGGTATTCGATTCTAGTGCCACGAATAACTAATTTCGATCATATCTTTCCTTTACTTCTTGTTTATCATTGCTAATGGATCTACTGCCACCATTAAAGGTGTTGGATCCTCTCATCTTTATCCCTCTCTTTACATTGTTTGTATCGAAATTTCGTTGCAATCTTATAGATGTGAGCAAACTAACTAAGCAGCTAAATTATTTGTATATTTCTACCCTAATAATGCCATTATCCAAAACTTGAAGTAGGATGTACTACTTTGGCGAGTTGTAATCATTTGTCAAATGTCCAACATTAGTCTCTCCAATTGATATTCACAATCAATTGAGTCATCCATCATTGGAAAATCAATTATTTATTCTTTCTGTGCTAAAATTCAAAATCAATTTAATACCCAAATCAATATTTTTTGTAGTGATAATACTTGGAAATATTTCTCTAGTTCATTCTACAGCTACTAGCAGCAATAGAACATTCAGCATCAATGTTTCTGCCCACGAACTCCTCAACAGAATAGGGTAGCTAAAAGGAAAATCCAACACATTGTCGAAACAACTCGTACCCTATTAATGTACATGAATGTACCTAAAAGTTTTTTTGGGAGAAGTTGTACTCACTACATGTTTTCTTATTAACCGAATTCCATCTCCTATGATGACACGTAAAACTCCATTCTCTACCCTCTATCCCTGCCAAGATCCTTTTTTTATTAAACTTCGGGCCTAGCACAAATAAATTAGACCCAAAGCTATAAAAAATTTCTCAAGTACTCTTGTCCACAAAAAATACACAAATATTTCAGCCCTTCTTTGAATCAATTTTTGTGGCTACTAATGTTATATTCTTTAAGACACATTGCACTTTTTTATGCTCAATATGTCTCTACTGACATTGATGAATATCTACCAATTTCCTTTTTTTCCTTCGCAAACAACTCCCAATTATGTTACCCTAGATCCTAATTCTACCACTTCTAAGCTTGCTCCTGACACTCATCCTAATCCTTTGGAACGTCTTATCTTGGCCTGATTTACAGGTTTATACTTGACGCACTCATCATGAATTACAAACAAAAGATTCATGATCATCGCTATCATCTTCTTCGTCAACACCATCAATATATGATGTTCATGATTAGCAAATTGCCCTCCATAAAGGAAGAAGGTCTTGTACATTTCACCCTGTCTCAAGCTTTGTTTTTATGATTCATTATCACCATCATATGTTGCTTTTGCGTCCACTTTGTCTTCTAGACCTATACCTAAGTCTGTGTTAGAAGCTTTGAATCATCTTGGATGGAGACATGCCACAAAAAAAGAGATGTTGGCTTTATGGGCAAACAATACATGAGAATTAGTTACTCTTTCACATGGTTAGATAGTGGTGGGTTGTCGTAGGGTGTTCAACATTAAGGTCAATCTTGACAACACAATTAATTGTTAAAAAGCTCGATTGGTAGCTAAGGGATATATATAGATGTATTGTATGGATTTATTGCTTTTGATTGTTTATGTTGATATTCTTATTACTAGAGATGATAAAGCAAGAATCCAATATTTAAAGTCGTTCTTGCAAACCAAGTTTCAAACAAAGGACCTTGGCTCACTAAATTATTTTTTTGGTTATTGAGGTAGCAAGGTTGAAGACGAGAATTTATCTATCTCAAAGAATATATCCTTGACCTTCTGAAGGAAACAGCCTATTGAGAACTAAGCTAGTTGATAGTCCTATGGAGCCAAATGTTAAATTTGATGCTGATAAAGGAGAGTATTTGGAAGATCCCAGTAGGTATAGAATGCTTGGTAAACTGAATTATTTGAATGAGTCAATTTATGGAGTCTCCACAAACTAGCCATTGGGATGCAGTTATTAAGACTTTGGGATATTTGAAAGGTTTTTCAGGGTAAGGTCTTCTATATCAAAATCATGGCCATACTCAGATTCAAGGATATACCAATGCAGATTAGGCAAACTCTTATGATCGACATTCTACTTTAGGGTACTAAGTATTTATGGGTGGAAGCATCATGTCATAGAGAAGCAAGAAGCAATATTGTTGCACAGTTCAGTGCTGAGTCCGATTACAGGGCATGACATATACTACATATGAGTTGATTCGGTTGAGGCATCTTCTCAGCGAACTTGGTTTTGAGCACTCAACTCCAATGAAGTTGATGTGTGATAATCAAGCAGACATTCATATTGCCTCTAATCCAGTCTTCCATGAGAAAACCAAACATATTGAGGTGAATTGTCACTTTGTTCATGAAAAGCTTCAAGATGGATTGATTAAGACACCATATGTCAAGTTAGGAGACCAACTTGATGATTTATTCACCAAGGCTTTGGGGGGTCTTAGGTGAAATCTATATCTAACAAGCTTGAAGCTTAAGATACGTATGCTCCTGCTTGAGAAGAAGTACTAGGATCTATATTAGGAAAAGCCAGATCGATATGATTTCTTATTTATTTCTAAGATCTACTAATTGGTTCTTACTAATATATTATGGCTATGAGGGTCTTAGAATTGTTTCAATTTTCTAATATTGTATTTAACAATATGTTCACTATTTTCCTGAAATAGCTGTAATAATTACAAGTTTCATCACCATGCACCCTATTAGGCCTATATGTTCCATGACAGTTCGACTAAATACCATGTCAGACAATTAATACAACTGTCACCTAGGGATGTTCCTTCCATCCAAGGCATCTTTTGCAGATGAAGCAGTTTCTGTATCAGAAAATTGCACCAATGCCTGGAAAAAGGGCAATGAAAAGCTTAATAATGAAAGAGGAAGAAAATTAGAAATTTGGAGTCATATCATCAATCAGACCTGAAACCCAGCTGTCTTCTCAAAGGTAGTAATCTTATGAACAAACCCAAATGTAGAGAAAACCTGCACCAGGGAAAGCAACACAATATAAGGTTTTCATGACCTATATCACAAAACTTCCAATAGTTAAAGCAAACTAAGTTAAGATATATGTTATCCATCATGAGTTCATGTGGCACAACACTATAATCTAAAGTGTTAACAATCAAAAAGCTAAAGCAATAGGATAAACATTGGATCTGTAGAACCGCAAAGGGAACAATGAGATTCACTCCTTTGCTAGCAGCCAAAAATCAAGTCCATGCAATATTTCACGTAAAGAGGAAAAATTGCTGATTATTGACGGAATATAAGAAACAAGTAATATTCAAAAACTAATGAACATCCACCAACAAAAAGGCTGACAAATGAATAGAACAATTAAGCTCCTATGTCAATTGATAAAAAGAACTTTCTCCCTGCTTCAATACAAGGAGCAATGATCCTAGTCCAAATAGTCAATATGAGACTATATTAAAGTACACAATCAGCAACCTATCATACTTAAAAACAACTAAAAAACAAGAATGGAACAACTTAAGACTGCTTCTCCAAGAAAACAAGAGGCGTGTTAGAATTCCATTCAACACGCATACAATAACAAGTCATTAACCAAAAGTGTTATTGGTTTAAAAGTAATGTGAAAACCTTAATGAACTAAAAAAACATACATAAGGAAACAAAAAAAAAACATGATACTGATGCAAATATTAAAGGCTGAGTGGTCTCAAAAAAAAACTAAAATGGAAATACTACCAAGAAACTTAAAGGTGGGAATTGGACGTTTGAGGAGGAAGAGTAGGGGAAGAAAGAGACAGTGTTAAGGAAAGGAGAAAGAAGACAAACACACATGTGCTCTTTCTCCCGATGCACAAAGCTGCCATTGCAGATATTTCCTTGACATGGGCCTGCTGATTCATTTACATTTACGTTAAGGAAAGCTTTGCAAAGCATGACAAAGTACAGCCTAAGTATAGAACACTTTATCATCCTTTAAAAGTACGCTAGCTTCTTGTAAATATATTAGGAAAGCTTGTAATTAGCTTACAAGATGCAAAACATCAATACTGACGAGGCGTGCATCTGGACCTTCAATTGTCACCAACAAAACGTTTCCAGCAACATCAGCTGTTGTCTTGTTGTTAACTATTTCTTGCCTATTAGAATACTGAAGGTAAACAGTCTTCCCCCGTACTTGAGCAGGCTCGGAGGATGAAGCATAATAAGATATCATTGCAATAGCTTGATTCAAGTCTGCCTAAAATCCATTAATAACGGTAAAGGGTGAAAAGAATCAATAATATTGCTGATTAACATTAAAAAGAAATGAAAGAAAGAACTGCCCACAAAGAAATAAACTCACAAATTCAATAAAAGCTTGATTTTTGTTTGCTCCAACATTACACTTTGTGTTGACAACTTTACCAAAGGGCTTTCCAAGCTCAATTAACTCCTCCTCTGTGCAATCCCATGGCAAGTTTCTTAAGTGGAGCACCTTAGACGGGGTTTGGGTGAGACGGAACTGCGGCTGACCGGAAACAGATGCCATTTCTACAACAGCAACCTACTCCGAGGATCTGCAACCCCTCAGAACTGCAACACAAACAAACATTTTCAATCAAAATGAATAGAATCGCAAAAGGCAACAATGACAATAATACTTCAATTAACGCTAAAGAACCATGCTTCCAAGCTCTTTATTTTAAAGTAAAAGTAGACTGAAAACACATTGAATGTCTTCAAATAGGATAATTCAGTGATCAAAGTGCTCGGGAAAACTTCTTAATTTCCGTTAACAAAACCCTAACTTTTTGACATCCACCACCCAAAACTAACACTTGCGAAGAACCCCAACAGGAAAACTATCCGATACCATACATCACCCTTTTTGATCGGAAACACAACAGGCCAAGTACACACAAAAAAGAAACTAACTTTACTACCAAACCACAAAGAACCAGCCGCCCCCAGTCGCATGAAAACGACGCAACCAATACCCAAGTCAAAGCATACAAATCATCAGCAGATAAAACTGTACACTACGAATGAAAAAAGATTGAGTTAGGGCAAATTACGAGGTAATTGGAGATTAAACAATGCCTACGAAAGGCTCCCGAATCGCAAAGAGAAGATAGAAACAGATCAAGAAAATGAACAAAGAAGTTGCGAAGCACGGTTCGATACTCGTGACCACACTTATATAATTTATTTTCAATATATATATTAAATTATTAAAAAATACATTTAATCCATTAATTTTAAATTAAACCATATTTATTTTCGAATTAAATCAAACCTAAAGAAGTTAATTTTGTAATTGTAGGACATTTTTGTCATTTTCTATATATTGGATAATTATTAATTGTATTTTCGGATTTTAAATAAATTATCAATTAAATTACGCAATTCTATCATAACAAAAGTAATAAAATGACCCAATAAATATTTTGAATTAATGGGTCAAAGTTAAGGAAAAAAATAAATCTCAATTAGTGTAGATCGGACTCATATTGGGGGAACAGGATCCTCTATCTAATTTTATGATGTCTTATTCTGTTTCATGAATCTCAGTCATTTATTTATGCGGGTTCTGCGTTCATTTATGCAGGATTCACGCGGGACCTACACAAATGAATGATTGAGATTCATGGGACAGAATAAGACACCATAAAATTGGACAGAGGATCTGGATCCCATATTAGGCTTGTGATGAAAAGCCATATATGAGCGTCATATATAAAAATTAAGGTCTCCTTCAATTACTTATATAATTCATAAATATACGGATCCTCTAACTCGTTCGGAGTGCATACATCTTAAGAAAACTGAAGAAAGACGTTAACCGAGTATCGGTGATAACTTCCGCAACCAATCGAATCCGTCATTTCACTCTAAATACTTATCAACTTAATCAAAACAAGCGATCGATCCGATTATTTAACTCTATATATACTTATGAATTATCCTAAACACGTGATTTATACAATATTAAGCATAATCATAAAACAAACAATCCTAGACAACTCATGAATTGAAAAGTAATGTTTCTAAGTGGCTTGACGAAGAAGCACGTCCTTGTAAGGAGTTGGTACTGGAACTGGCTCTTCTTGAGGTATTAATCTCTTGTTCCTATGCTCTTCTACTACAATGAATGGCATTTGACCTTCCCTTTCTCGTTCCAATCGTTCCTGAGCACCTCCTCTCAGTTTCTCTAACCTTAATCCACTCACTTGCTGCATCCTTAACACTTTTACCACATTCATCAACCCCCCCGCGAACAAGAACATGCTCCCGAACACCGCCATCCATATCAGATTCGATCCCTGCATTATCATTTTCGGAATTTCAAACCGGCGATTACGGATCCAGGCTAGATATGTTTCTTACCAGGAGCTCTAGTCCACGGTGGTCCTTTCCGGTTTGATAACGGATATTGAGGAGGGCACCAACTAAGAACAGCAAGCTTCCGAGTAGAAATGGAAGGTGTACGCTCTCCTGTAGGATTTGAACGTGCCCGTCGGCTCTCTCGTATATCTGGCAGGAATTGTGGATGGACCCGAGCACCCATAGAACTGGTCCTGCAATTAGCAGGTTCAGGGCATGATTCTCCAGTCTATAGTAATATGATCCTTTCTCTTCCTGCATGGAGACAAGCCAAAATGTCAATCAATACACAACCTTACTAACTAGAATAACAAGTCATTAAGCTTGTGATATGATTGATTCCGCAGTTAGAAAATTAAAAATTGCACATTACGACGATAACGTGTTATATTGCTCTAGATTTGTCCGACCTGCAATATTACATTCATGCAACTTTCAGAAAGACATCGCATTACAGATTAAAAAGGAGATACTACTAGTAACCTATGTCGTGTTGAATAAACTTAAATGTGAAGTTCAAAGGTCAGAGGACGTTTGAAGTTTTTCTAGAAAGAGTTACGGTGGTTTCAATAATCAAGGGTCAGAATTTTTATGGTGATATTTAGTATTCTATTTTTGAGTTGTTTAGTCTTCCTGGTTTTAAATGTTGTACGAATTTCAAGAGTCGAAAGTAGCTTATAAATAGGTTTGTATTCTGTTGTAAATAACAAGAGAAAATAAAGAAAACAGATAAAGGTTTAAGAGAAAAAGTTTTTGTCTTTGTCAAATTGGTATCAGAGCTAGATGGAGAATGTGATGGGTCAAATGT
>JANVCQ010000050.1:27629-37955 GCA_025531925.1 Erythroxylum plowmanianum | reverse complement strand
ATATATTTAAATGATATTAAATCATATTATGAAAAAAAACAAAAACATGAAACAAAAACCACATTTTATGATTTCCATAATTTTTGAAAACCGAAAGAAATCAAAAACAAAAACAAAAAACTCAAACAAAAAAAACTTTTTACTGAATTTGAAAACAAAAAAAATTCAAAAATAAAAATAGAAACAAACATCTCCTAAGAATTTAGATCAAATCTACTCTGATACCATAATAAAGTGTAGAGCTCATTAACATAAATTGAACTTTTATTCAACCACTCTCAAAATAACTAGAGCTAATTATTTGGTTATTTAGTCCTTACTATTTATTAACCATTTAATATTTTCATTTTTTAATAAAGTGGAATATTCTTTGTTTATTTGTCTTATAGTATTATGTGATAACAATTGTGTATTAATAGTGTATATGTATTATTAATTATACTTACCTAAATTAAACATACCCTTATGAAATATAAATAGGGTTTGTCATAATTGAAAAAACAAATTCGATAAGCGAAAAATAAAATCAATTTTGTGTACTTATTCCTATCCATGCATAAACCAAAGATATAGAAACATTGTTGTGGGATGATAAAAAAATATTCAAAGGACTTCATTCGATATTAATGAATTAAGTTTAATGTAATGGAATCTAGCTAAATAAAATTTAATTAATTATGTTTAAATCTATATTTAAAATATTCTTATATATAACTAATTTTAATTATCTTGTCTCTTCTTTTTTGTATTTATGTGATTTTAATTGGAAAAAATTAAAAAAACTATACTTTCAATAAGACAATTTCAACTATTTCAACTAAAGATAAAACTTATACACTTTTTCGTTATATTTGAAATTAGAGCTTATCTCAGTTTTGTTTCTTTGTCCAATATGTCCAGTCTTATATTGAACTGAGAAGAGTGTGTCAAAAATCTCACATCGAATAATTGTGAGTGCATTCAATCATTTATAATAATGTACAAACTTCTCCTCTTAGTCTAACTTTTTGGAGTGAATTAGAACTATGAATAAGACTTGATGTCGGATCTTATCATTCCTACTAATTTTAAAACCCTTAATTGGCCTTTTTTTTCCTCTCAATTCTCGACATGGTCGTGACATCAATGGCATGCCAAGTCTTCAACTTTATGCTTTGGATGATTCAAAGTTCCACTTTCTCTGCCGTATTAAGCATCTGTGCCCATGCCATTTTCTGTTCAAGCAAGTGCTATGACCTGTATTCCTCCCGTAAACTTACTTTTGTGTCATATTCTTCATCAACAGTTTTAGAACAATTTGATGTTTATTTAAACCTGTTAGCTGTTCCTCCAATTCTAGCAATATTCGAATTTCACATCCCTCAATCAGCATCTTCTTTTGAAGATTCATGTACGTATTAATCTTAGAATTTGATTATTCTGATAGCTTAATCTAATTCTTTTATGCTATAAAATTCAACATTCGGGTTTTATTTCTTATTACTTAAAAGTTAGGAATCTTTTTTAATATTTTTTAATTTGTTAAAGTTTGTAATCCCTATCTTTTGATAACAAAATGATGGTCAAACATCCATTTCATAAAGTATTGGCATCATGACTTTATCCAAACAAAAAGAAAATATACTTATTAAACTCAAATCTTATTGGGGGTTTCTTTAAGTTTTAGGTCCGGATTATATACAACTATTTTATCAAAATTTAGAATAAGTTTAAACTTAAATTTTATGATTCTAACTCAATTCGAAGATTGAATTTCTTTTACATATAATCCGACATCGTTTATATTTTAATACATAATTAATTTTAATTATATAAAATTCAATCATATTCAAAATAAGATCAAATATTTGGAGCTTTCAATCCAACCTATGCAACCCTTTACGTACCACTTTTACTAAAAGTGGGATTAAATGTGGCAACACCAAAGCCACAAAATTTACCCTATTTTATACATTTGGAGGCCTAGTCATTTAGCATTAGTTCAAAGAGTCCGAGGATCAATGGCCTACATCCACTTCTTGTAATAGTTTAGCCTTATTGACTAAAATAATTAGTGGCTAACACTCTCATCTTTTTCAAATTTTGTAATAATTAACCCTAATTTAACATACCATAATCATAAACTTCTAATTTTGTCATTTTTTAAATCGCATGACATTAATCTTAATGATCCCAAATTATAATTGCAAATAACTAGAGAATGAGATTTAATTTTCATATAAGGGAAACAAATACAACTTCTGATTTCATATATTATATAAATAGAACTACATGAAATTAAGGCACTACATGGTCGTGATCATTTTGCAACTCTATCTTAATTTTCCCTTCGTTCTTTTCAATGTCCAAGCTCTTGTGTTCTTCTTCAGCACCTCTTTTACCATACGTGAAGTATAGAGCAAGTTGAAGGATTGCGAGTGCACAACCGGCCATATTAGGTGACTGCCACAAAATGATGAGTTCAGGTTAATAAAAATATGTAAATTTCCAAATTAATAAAATATATTGACTTTATTATTAAAAGAGAACATACGAACCGCAATAAAAAAGTCTCTATTGAGTAATCCAAAAACCACCCAAAGAAAGCTTGAGAAGAACGAAAAAAGGGATAAATAGAAAGGCATAAATTCCACACTTTTTGTTTTTATCACTGTTTTCTGCAACAAAACATAGAAAGCAAGCATGTAATTAGAAGAAAAAGGTTAGAGTATGAACAAAAGCTAAGCAATTTCTACTTTTAAATACGAGAAATGGACATTTGAACTAAATATATAACTTTACAGATTGGCATCACGAAAAAGTCTTGTACACTAAATACATTGATATTATACATTCCCATATTTTCTTTTGTCTCAACGGGAATTTAACCAGGTGATAATGCTGATGATGACGACGTGTTCTCGTATTTGTTCATATTCTTTATTTGTGATTTTGCATAAGTTGGAAATTCTAGATAGATTTTTGTATTTTTAGTTAGTGGAAAACAAGAGTAATTATTTCTCAAATTTTGGGTAAGTTCAAATTAGGTTAAAGGTTCCTTTTTTTTATAAGTGGAATTAAACACAATTAATTCCATAAAAACACTCATGTCATGACCTTATATAGTAGATTCTCCTTTAACTTGAGTCTAGTTATAGTATCATATAAGAGTATAAACCTAATGTAAACTGAAACCATTATATAGTAGATTCTCCTTTAACTTGAGTCTAGTTATAGTATCATATAAGAGTATAAACCTAATGTAAGCTGAAACCAATAATTTATAAATTATATATATTTAAATAACATATTTATTAATTTTAAATTAAGCAATAAAACAAATTAACTGATAATTATAATATTATTAAAAAATAGTTGTAATTTAGTAATTTATAAATTATATTTTAAATAAGATTAATTTGTGTGTTTGAATGGTTCATACCATGTGAAAAATAAGAGAGTAAAGAACGGAATTATATCTTCAACAGTCAAAAACCTTGACGGACACAACAGTAACTCACCACAGCTACAAGCGGAGAGCCATACATGAGGGCGGCGGACACTATTCCGATGCATCCAACAAGTAGTTTCCGGTGGCGGTGATCGTGGTATGCGAGTAATGAGACTATAACAACCAAAGCGGAAAAGAATAAAGCAAGTACCGTCATGGCAGCAACCTTCACCTGCACTTCGAAAAATGGTTGGACTCACATAATCAAACATGTCTAAGAATCAAAATGAAAATGACAGCATCTTAAAGAGCTTGCCTTTTCTCTTCTTGGAGCAAACCAAATGTATATAACGATGAAGGAAGACTCAAGGAGTATCCCTGCAGTGTCGATTGTGACCACCGGCAAGTTTTCCCATCCGTGGCTGACGAAGGGCGAGGCATACCAAGTGTAAACAAGGCAACATAGCAGTGAAATGATGTAGGGAAAACATGAAAAGTTCTCAGTGCTTTTCTTTCTTATGACCCTCGCGAAAGTTAATCTGCAACCAAAAGTGATCATACGTTCAGGTTCGAGATTCAGACAAGAGTATGTGTAAAGACTGTCAGGATTCTGAAGAACGTTACATGGGAACAGTGAAAAGTGACAAGGTGGCTGCATTGCCTGAAACAGAAAGAGAAGGAGAGTTTCATGTGTTAGGTTGGCTTGAAAAAATACTTATGTGTGGTCCTGTTCATATAATTTCCAAAAACATAGGAACTAAGCAAGTACCCATGACTCCTACTGCCAGACGTAGAACTCCTATTTTCATAGCTCCTGAGAACTTGGATCAAGGTAAGAAGAAGAATAATAAGAAGAAGAAGATGAAGGAGAAGAAGTTTATGCCTTGTAAGCCTTTTTGGACTGCCTTCCTTTATAGGGTTGCGGGGTGCCTTTATGAAATTGATTATAGTTCCTTGTATTAATTATACTTCAACAACTAATTTAATTGACTATTTTCTTATTATTTTATCAGTAATTAAGTTAAAATTTTAATCAATTAAAGTACACATTAAATCATATTATTTTACCAAAATCTTGTTTGATTGACGGGTTAGTAATAGAATATGATAAAACGTAACACACTTCTATCTTTTGTAAAACGAATTATTTATAATGAAATTTAAAAATAATCATATCGTAATAAAACTTGATGTAATTAGAATTTTATTACTGAAAATAATTCAAAAATCTTAAAATTTTCAATTTCTCAAATTTTATATTAAGTTATACAATAAAAATAGCTTTCTTTTCTTAAAAAAGGACCCATATCACAAAAATAAAAGTTCTGAATCAAAAAAATCCTTGAATTGAAAAGGAAAAGGTTGATTACTGTACTTGATTGGACACTAGTGTTCATAGAAAAGTGGAAGAGCCAATAAGATCCGATGACTTGGACGATTAGATAAACAAAATCGTGTTATGTTCTTGATTTCGACTGGCTGTCTCCTAGGTTTTGGAGTAGTGTCTTTCCCAACTCACACATTCTTGTTTAGGTGAATCTAATTATAAAGAACACCAAATAGTTCAGAATTTGGACTGAGATGAGCATGAAAATCACATGCTGTGTCTGATTTTTGAAAGCACAAGCATCGAATTCTCAGTGAACTAAAGCCATTAATGGAGAATTCAGCAACCAAAATTTTCTGACCAATTCGCTGGATTAGATTCTAGGTATTGTTACAACTTCTAATTATTAATGCCGGATTATAAAAACTTATTACTTTATTAATTAATATACAAATTTTTATAAATTAATACATTTTTATAAACTAAAATAAATAAATAATTTTTTGTTTAACAATCATTTTTCAACTAAACTTTAAATTCTTTTATAGATAAGGAGAATTTTAAATTTTTAAATTTTATTTAATTTTTAGTTGATTTTATAATAATATAATACCGATTAAATTTTTTAAAGCTTAAATCTCTTGTTTTATTGATTTAATTTCTAGTTCAATTTTTAAAATATTGATTTAAATAAATAACGAGTAAATTGTCGGGTACACAATAATATCATAGTATTCAAAATTTTTATTTTTAAATTTGTCAAAATTTTAATTATGTAATAAAAGTAATTAATTTTAAAACATATAAGCATCGAATTAACTATTAATGGTGAATTCTACAAACAAAAAATTTCTAATCAAATTGCTAAATTAGATTCTACAAATTGTTTAAATATAGAATTCCTTTATATTATATAAAGGTAAGGCTACGTATTATCAAATCTTTTCAGATTTTATTTTATTGCAAAACTTTAAACTGAATGTGACGACGATGATATATTTTTTAATATGTCACATGAAAATAATTTGTTTTTAGAAAGCACAAGCATCGAATTCTGAGGGAAGGGAAGGCATTAATGGGGAATTCTGGAAGCAAAACTACGCTAAAGTTGAAATCTGTGGATTAGATTCTGCAAGTGGAAGATGAGGTTCCACTCAAAACCCCCACGTTTCATATTTCTGATGCGTCATCGTCAACTTCAAAGCTTCACTTGAGTGCGTTCCGTTTCACCTCTCTCTTTTCTTGTTTCCTCCTACTTTGTCAAAGAGCGCATTACAAAGTTGGACAGACCCGTCATTGGCTTTCGCGGGCAGACTTATCCGAAATAGCACCGGCTCTTGACTTGGAGGTTTTGTTCAGCACCTAAGCTGGTGTTCATCTTTCACCGCTAAACTTTGGGACGTATTTATCGGCTTGCAGCTGGCCTGGGACCTTGACTATCGTAGGGTGATCTTGAAATTGGATTCCCAGGTGGCACTGCAATCTATTTCTGATTCAAACAACCTCATCACATCTAATAATCCCCTCATTTTTGACATCACTGAACTTCTCAGCTACAATTGGACGGTTCTCTTGCGTCACACATACCGGGAAGGCAATCGGTGCGCAAACTGATTAGCCACGTTTGCAGTCAATTTTGATTTGGAGATTATCACTTTTGTAAATGCACCTTCCGGGTGCCTTTCGATCCTCCTAGAGGATATGACGGGATCTAGACATCCACAAAGTATTATGTAATTATTTGTTCTACTTTCCTTTTAATGCAAAAAAAAGAACGCATTACAAACAAAGAGTTGTACTGTGTGTCAGTCTATATGTTGTAAAAAGTAAATTATATATAAATTATATATAAAAAAAAGTTAATACAATTCGTCATATCAAGATTTTATACTAAGTGGACTCACTTCAACTTATTTGAGTTTGGTCTAATTTCTATATAAGCTCTTTTAAATTATCAAAGTTAAATTAGTAAAGTCCAATATAGAGATTACAAGTGGACTTGGGCTTAGCCTGAAGTCAACAAAACTAGATAGGGTTGATCACGTCTTGGATCAAGATTTTCCTGAGCCTAATTTTTATAAATAAAATGACGTTGTTTTGTATTTTTAATTTATAAAAAATAGTTCAAGCAGGCCAAGTTAGGTTTAGGGTCTAGCTGAGCTGCCTCAAATCGACCAAGTAGAGCTCGGCCTCAAGCCTACTGTCTCGAACCTGATTAGGCCTCAAGTTGGGCCTAGATCCCAACAGTAAGGACTTAAGTCCAATTCAGTTCAACCTATTACCATGCTTAATTCGATGAATAAGATTTATAAATTTGGATAAGATGAATAATAATTTATAAAAAGATTCAAATGAATTGACGGAGAGTCAAAGTGAACGAACTCAATTTTACATTAAAAAAATTGATTTAAAATATGATATTATATTTTTACATGATCTTACCCTTCACTCTAACTCAAGGGTTTTTTAATCAAGAAAATTAAAAATCACTCAATTTCTTAAAAGAAAAAAGAAAAAACTAATATAAAGGCTTATATTGTTATCTTTTAAATAAAGCATATTTGACCAAGTAATGTGCCTGCTTACTTCATTTTAAGTCATTTATAAACTAATCCAGAGCAGTACATCAGTGATGTCTCCTTTTTCTTTAAATTTAACAAGTTTTTACATTTATTGTTTTAAAATATTATATTAAGATTTAAATATTCAAACGGTATTAAATCTTCGTAAAATTGATATATAGTAAATTTTTTCGATTATGCAATATCTTTGAATACAAAAAACTAAATTTATTTTGATCTCGTCGTATAAATAAAATTGAATAATTTAAAATATAATTGAAAAAAGAAATTATCGAAGAAATTAAATTTTAATCTAAGAAGGAAACTCTTAAATAATAAATAAATGGTTTATTGTGATTTATCAAAATTGATTTATTTACGAAAATTATTTGATTTTAAATTCATTTCGATACACTAATTTGTTTTGTTACAAATTATATAAATAATTAATATATTATTTATAATTTTATAAAATGTGATTAAGACATAAAAATCTAACAACAAAAATGAGATTATCAAATTAAACATTTTACATATCCCACATCCACTTAAATTTAATGCACCACTTGATCTTAACAAGTTCTTCATCAGTTCTTGCCATTCACAGTTTGATCAACCACAGGGTGCAACTGTAGTTTATTCTTCTCTAAATCCCAGGTTTTGGGCTCTTCCATGATGCCTCTTTTTCTATACATGAAGTACAACAAAAGCAGAAGGATTGCTAAGGGAGAACCAACGAAATTTGGAGACTGCAACAACAAACGATCGATCAGTTTCAATTCAAGATATTGTACCAGAAGTGTTGGATTCAGAGATTTAAGGGTACAAACTGCAATGAACATGTCATGACTCAATAGTCCAAAGATCATCCAAAGAGTGCTCGCAAGAAATGAGAAGAACGAGAGATAGAATGGCATGAACTCCACACTTTTTGTTTCTATCACTCTCTTCTGAAAAAAAAAGAAGAAGCAAAATAGTTAAAGAGTAATCGTGAATCTAGATGACTAGGTACAAACCAACTACCTCATATCCTGAAAAACAGTTCAGTTCCGAGTTCGAGGAGGTTTTGACATGACAGATAGATTTTTAACTCACTCACCACAGCTACTAGCGGAGAGCCATACATGGCTGCAGCAACCACGAGCCCGAAGCATCCAACGAACAGCTTACGATGTGGTCGATCATGGAATCCGAATGTTGAAACTGAAGCAATCACAATGAACAACAGAATAGCAGGTAGAACCAGAACAGCAACCTTCACCTGAAACACAAAAACTAGTTTCATAATCCATGTATGGATCAAAGAGATGTGTTTCAGACAAGAACATGAAAGCCTGCCTTTGCTCTTCCTGAAGCAAACCAAAAGTATATGACAATGAAGGAGGCCTCGAAAAGTATTCCCAAACCATTAATGGTGACCAGAGGGAAGTTTTCCCATTTGTAGCTTACCACAGGCATGCCATACCAAGTGTAGAGAAGACAATTCAGTAGTGTTATAACATAAGGAACACATGAAAACTCCTCTGTACTTCTCTTCCTTACAACTCTTGTGAAGGTTAATCTGTAAACTCCAAGAAAACTGAATCAGGTGCTTTGAGCTTATCAAAACAATAGATTTAAGTACAAGTAAACCTTACATGGGTACAGAGAAAAGTGACAAGGAAGCTGCATTCCCTGCAAGAACACGCAGATTTGATATGTTAAAGGTTACTGTCAAGCAATATGTACGTTGTTGGTCCAAATCTAAGGTTGTCAAGGACAAACTAATTACCCATGATCCCGACTGCTAGACGAAGAGCTCCCATTTCACAGGAACCTGAAAGTGAAAAATGGTCCAATACTCTTCCAAATAACTACTTAAGCTAAGGACTTGTGTTGTGGACTGTTCAGTAGCCTTCAAGGTCTATATATATTGGTGGAGCTGATGAAAAACAAGAAGAGCATATTACAATATATGGATCGTTCTCTTTTATTATTATATAATGAACTTGTAGATGATACAAATGTATATATATAGCGGATACAGTCCGAACTGTTACTATAAATTCTTGTAATTATAATCCCATTTTTGTAATTATACTCATAATTACATAATTTAAAACTTTAATCCTGATGAATAACTTATAATTTCTGCATAATTATGAAACAGTCTGAAGAATTTACAGGCTTTGTCTTGTCAGGGAAACATGAAGGTGAAGAAAGTGAGAGGAAATTTCTGAAGAACCCTTTATTTTCAGTGATCGGATTGGACATAAATTAGCAAGTGGAAGATGCATAACAGAAGTTCCACTCACCAAATGTATTCAGGTATCTTATGTGTAGCCTAGTCATGTTTAGGTGTAAAAACATGCTTAATGTTGTGTAAGTCATCATTGTCTTAGTGTGTTAACATCGCATTACAAAAGGAGTTGCCTTTTTTGGTAAATTTTTTTCTGTGATCTTTTCTTACGAAACTTGTGCTTATGGAAGAGGACTTTCTATGGTGGAGTGACTCTCAGAACTTCTTTAGCATTGAAGATTTTTTGGTTCGATTCGGTTTTACCCTTCAAGTTTTGGTGTTTGAAATTGGTTAAGGTGAAAAAGAGAGAGCACCGTCTCAAACTAGTTCTGATAAGGCACTTGGGATATGGGAATACCTTCTGTGAAACAACAAGAATAATTGATTGCCAAATGAAACCGTGTCCAGGCACTGTTTAGTTGGAATAACAAAAAGAGTATTATTCCAGTTCTCTATGTCGCTACAAAACGACTTGGAATCATCCTATTCTATAGGTCATGTCCTTAACACCTTTTTAATGTGTTAGAATTTACAATAGGTCTACAGGCTCACACGAGAAGGAAAGTTAGACCACATATAAGTCTAAGTGAGATTCCATCCTAAAACCAATTGGTGTTAGGTGGAGTTAGGGGTGAGCATTATTCGGGCCGGCCCGATTACCCGGCCCGGCCCGAATTAATTCGGGTAAAAAATTTTCAAATTTCGGGTAATTCGGGTAATTCGGGTATTA
>JANVCQ010000050.1:0-24775 GCA_025531925.1 Erythroxylum plowmanianum | reverse complement strand
CAAATACGATTCAGACTCTTGAGCAATGTCTAAATCATCTTTTACCCTTTTTTTGTCTGATTCAGAAGAGGTGTAATGTGATGTCTTCGAAGCATTAAAGATAGTGGACAGGTCCAAGTGCATGCACAGTGTTGTTATGCGGGTTAGGTGTGCAAGGGTTGTGATCTGCGAAAAAGGTTTCAGGGTTTTGTTAGTGTTGTGAAAAGTGCTTCATTTGTTTATTTAGATTTGGAAATTGTTCGTGGTTATGATCAGAAGCCATTGTTGTCGGTGAAGCAATTATACAAGTACAAGCACTCAGGAGTTTTTTATTATCTTTTTGCTGTGAGGTGCCATTTTTGAGAGAAGTCATGAGCTAAAGACATATCCCGTAGGACCTTATTCACATACATCACAAGGTAAAAAGAGATAAGATTCTCTGTCTAATATTATCCTGTCTTATTCTGTTTTATAGGATTTTAGTCATTTATTTTGCGGGATTTACATGAGACCTATATAAATAAATAGCTAAGATTTATTGAACGTGATAAGATATTATAAGACACCGTAATATTGGAATGAAAATCTGGAATCCAAAGGAAAGGAAAAGAAAGGAGCGTGAAAAGTTTTCAGGTTCCCAGCTTTGTCAGGTGTCCTACAGTGAAAGGTCACATAACCTGGAAAAGTGCAAAAAGATGCTGAAAAAAAAAGAACAGAAAATCTCATGTCCTTATCCTACTCTTACAAATCTTTTAGTGCCTGATTGAAGAATCTAAAGAGATAGAATTCCTATTAGTCTACAAGTTCTATATTATGTTCCACCTCACTCGATACCCTAAAACACCCGATTCGAATATAAATAGAGTATTGAAGATGTTGTTTTGAGTTAATTCTTTAACATGATCTTATTTTAATTTAAGTTTTTGTAAACTTAAGACCGAGGGTTGAATTCTTCAAACTTTTCAGACCCAAATACTATATCTGAATGACAGGAAGTTTTAGTCTAATGGTGCTTTTAGACTACCTTATTATGAAATGGATGAACAAATCAAGCTCAAGTCGGTAGGCGAATTCTTCATTTGCCTCTAACCACTTGAGGTCTTAGTAAGTCTTTAGGATTTCTTAAAATTAGTGGTTACAATGTATTGGACTGGATTTAGACTTGGGCTTTTTAAATTTTGATTTTGAATTCTGAAAAAGGTAAATCAGTTTGTCAAGAACTAAAATGTAAGAGTTGATTCCAATACAAGTCGTGATTATAATAAAGAAAAGGTATGAAATTACTGTTAAATTGAATGTAAAAAATTACTAAAAACACAAAACAAACCAAAAAAAAGCAAGTTAAAATAATAGATCTTGACCTTAAAACAAGTGCAATTCCCAATTATCATGTGCTTAAGTTTAAAATTAATTTATGAAAGAAAGAGTTTCACATAAATTGCTTACACAAGCTGGTAGGAATTTAGGATAGATGTGTTGCAGTGCTGTTCTTTTTAACAAAGACTAATAAAGAAGTTAACTTTGCCGATAATATGAAATGCAGTAAAGTAAAAAACTCAAGATTTTTACTTGATTCGATAGCTTTTAATACTACCTACATCCAAGGTTTTCGTTGATGTGGTTTTCACTAGTATCAAGAAGAAGATGAGAACTTGTACAGAGATTGAGTGTTTTGGAAACACTTGCAAAGAGTCTTCAAAACTCTCCTAGTATCCACTGATAATTACTTTAGCACTCTCCGATTTTTTTTTCTCACTCTATTCTTATACTCACAGATAATTGAATACAATGAAATGTGAAAATGCAATGTCTTTATTTCTTTCATCTAATGCTTGTATATATATGTTCCTCTTTATAGGTGCAGAATAGAGCAGCTTTCGGAGGAGTTTGCTTGAATCAGAGAATGATCATGTGCCTCCCACGTGAGTTACTTATTCTCCTACTTCTATTTGCGTATTATATTGTTTGAAGCTGCGTTTTGTCTTCTATGTATGTAATACAACAGTTCTTTGAGTTAAGGCTTCAGATATGAGTTGAAAATGACTATCAGATGCTTCTTACTCACTCTTTTGAAGTGTATTCCACGTGGGCATGTCTTAAACTAAGTCATTTAATTTCTGTCTTGTTAGAACCTTCGAGAGCTTCTCTTTCTTTCTGTCTTCAATGTCTTCCGACATTTCTTCGATTCTTCATGTTTCATCTGTTTTTGTTGTTTCTGTCTTCATGGAGTATACGTGATTCCCATCACATAAGCTAATGAGAATAAAGTTAATTTTTAAAATATAAAATAAACTATAATAATATATTTTAAATAAATTATTTAATAAATTTAAAAGTTAAAGTTAAAATTAAGTAATATAAACAATAATTCATGATAAATTTCACATATCAAAAGCTCAAGAGTCAAGAAGATGTAAGAAGGGTATAGGATGTTGTAGATAATGGAGGAAAGGCAATATTACAAGTGTAGTTCTGTGAAAGTGTATTACATTGTTATAGACTTCCCTAAACTTTCTTCTGCTGAAAGTTGACTATGATACAGATCGTTAGTATACAGTAATGACCGGTGACAAGTGACAGCTCATGAACCTCAAAGGATGATTATCGACTTAGACGACATATCGGCGAAGATAGTCTGTTCTTGCTGGATGCTTGAGCTTCATCAGTGCCTTCACTTCATGCTTTCTAACCATTTCCCTGGAGATGTTCAAGTTCCCCGCAATCTCTCCCAATGTTCTATCACCCTTACCATCAAGCCCGAATCTCTGCCTGATCACCAAGCTCTCCTTCGGCTTTAGAGAATCCAGCTGGAAATATATTGTCAACTTTGATTAAAACATAAGCAAAGCAATGCAAGGCAAACGCAGAAGAAACTAAAGAAATCATCCATCTTTATCTTGCTTGTTTATATTAGACAACACACACAAAAGACATGGATTCAGTACTTGAACTCTACTGGCTTCAGATAGTCAACGATGAACAGATTGGAGTAAGCAAGAGCGAATTTCAGGTTACAGAGATCGAGTGGATTACCACATCGTCAAGAGCAAGCCTGAGAAGAGCATGCTGCCTCCGGTCATCTCCCCCATCAACATCTGTAATTCCGTTGATGAACTCTTCTTGTGTGGTTAAATGCCTTGAATGCAGAGAGAGAACAGATTTTGAGGCCCTCATAACTTCACGATACCTCTCTGGGGAGATCCCAACTTTTTCAATAACCTCTTCCTCTGTCGGCTCTCTTTGAAGCTTAAACAACAACTCAAGCTTAGCTTTCTGGATTTCAAACCTAACCTGCATTTACAGAAGTTGGATGTTAAATGCATTACCATCAATAGGAGTATATCTATTCTTCAATCTATAAAAAACAGTCGTAATTGAGACCTTTTTTTCTTTAATCCATAATTAAGAACCACATTACTACTATCCTCAGCTTCAGCTGTAGTCACTACCTGGCCACAAAGTCTGTAGCTTCGTGGAACTCTAGTAACATCGTCTAGCATGACTACAAATCTGATAGAGCTGGGAGGCCATTAGTTTACAGTAGGCGTAAGAAGAAGTTGGCGAATTCTAGCAACACGTGAAGTTAGTTACAATTTAGTGACAGGTGTCATCTAATAATTGGGGTAGGATGAGATATATAAGGAGGGGAATATTTTGTATAGAGGTATGCGTGAATTTCTGGACTGTGAGTGTGTTTGGGAGGTACAGCCCCTCATATAGGCTGATTCTTGTTTCTGTGTATTGGCTTATTCTATCGAATATCAAAATACCATACTGAATCGGTGAGATTGTTTGAATCCATCTGATTCATTTATTCTAATAGAACAGTAACTTGGGAGAGTTCTATCAAAATCTAGGAACTTTATAATTGCTTCTGGCTATGAGAGAAAAAAAAAAAAGGAGGAAGGAAACAGAAAGAAACATACAGATTCGAGACCGAATGGCACACGGGTAAAGCTTGATACAGTCATCGATCGAATGATTGCATGCCTGATCCAAAACAGACCATAAGTCGAAAGCCGAAATTTCCTTTTGTGTTCAAATCGATCGATGGCTATAATTAGTCCCTTAACCCCTGCTTGACAAAGGTCTTGAAATCTTGGGCCATTTGCAAAGTCTTGAAAATATTTGTTGATTACAAACAATACAAGCCGAAGATTGTGCTGCAACAGTTATAATTCATATTTTCAGCAAACAGTATCAGCAACTATTGTCTAGGTTAACCCGACAATTCAGTAAGAGAGTCAGTGTATTGACTGTTGAGTGGAAACAGATAATTACCTTTATGAGCTTATCTCTGGCAGCTCGACCAACCTCTATCTTCCTCCGTAATTGAACTAGATTCATGTGTGTCGCCTTTGCTAATTCACCCTCAGTCGGTTCCCTTCCCATATCTGTCCTCCAGTTCTCTTTCACTTGGAGGAGTGCCTGTGTGTAAATTTACAAAATTAAAATACCGAACAACCTACAAAAGTAATCAGCAAGAGACGCAAAAACTAACCTTCATTGGTTGCATTAACTTGAACAACCAAGTTTGCTCGGAAGAAGTAAGAACAGGAGGTATTTTCATCTTTTTCCAGTCCAGGCTGACCAAATCAGTTGAACCAGAATACTCCTTTACAAGTTCCTCAATTCTTTCATCTTCATCCTGTTTCAGTTTCTTCCTCATTGAAGTTACAACACCCTCATCCTTGCTCTTCCTTAATTCAATCCTCCTTTCAAGACTAAGTCTTTTAACCTTCTTTACATGATTCCTAACAACGGACTTTCCACTTTTCTTCTCTGTTTTCTCAACAACATCACTGGTTTTTCTTTTACTTTGTCGACCCCTCTTAATTACAGCAGTCTCATCACTCACATTGCAAGCACCAAGTTCAGGGCTAAGCTTGTATATATTCTCAAGTTTGGCAGCAGCTTCATTATAATCCAAGTCCAATGTCCCCTGTGAAACTTGTAAATTGCTATTTTTGCTTGATCTCTTCTTCTTGGTTGATTCTAAAGGCAACATGATTTGCTCCTGAGAAGGAGATACTAAAGCTGCGTTGTTGGATTTATCACCCTTAAATGCTACAACCAGCGGTCTTTGCGATGCCAATCTCTGATTCGATACGCCGGTGCCCAATCTCACTAGTGTCCGCGCAGCTGATGCAGAAACAGTAACAACTCCCATGCCAAACTCTCCAAGCAAGCAAAAATAAGGCCTCTGGAAGAACTTCCCTCGCTGCACAAACACAACAAAATCTGAATTTACCAACACTTCTTTAGCTCCCACCCATCAAGTATCAGTACAAGCCCTAGTACTTCAAATTCGAGAATCAGATAATTTATCGAACACTACCAAAACAACCTACGCACCTTGCGACAGACATGAACCAACGTTTAACGACCCAAAACTACACTAAACAAAAGTAGAATCTTTCAACCGAATTCTTCAGAAGGTTGCAGAATCAATAATTACCCATTACAAACAACTCAATTACCTAAACTGGGATAAAAAATTTCACAATCATTTTCCAGATTAAGCTCTCATAATCATCTTTCTCTCTAATAAACAGAAAAAAAAAAAAAAGAACGATGAAACTATGAACTAGCTACACAGGGAAGATTATACCTATTACGAATAACACAGGATCGCTGAATCTCAGGTTCGAAGTTCGGAGATTTTCGTCAGATACACAAAACGAGAAGAATCTTGCATGAGAAATACGATTAAATCTGACGCCGGAATCATCAAAGATACGTAAATTTTTGTGTCCACCAGTTAATGATTCAGAAAAATCAACGGCTATAAACGAGAGATCTCGTGAATCAACGGTGAAGAAAGCGTACAAGTATGAGAGAGAAGAGAGTGCACACGTGGCCGAGATCTAACAGTGTCTGACGTGGCAGTTTTAGAACGGAAGACAGATATCAGAAGAGAGTTTATGGATCATGTTTGTTACACGTGGATGGTTTCCATTGGAACCACATATTTAAGTGGGACCCATGTACGTGCGGTGGTCTCGAGTGTACTTACGTTGTCTAATTGTAGCCATTTAAATTGGAGAAATTAAAAAGAAAAAAGAAAAAAGATCAAAAATCAAAATGGATTCTTCTACGGGCTTTGGTCGACCCGAGTCCATTGTGTAGGGCACGTGTAAAAGACCGATTTATCCATCTGACAAAGTCCAGGCTTTGACCCAAGTCCAAAAGGAAGCAAAGGGTCAAAAATCAAAATGGATTCGTTACGTGCTTTAGTCGACCCGAGTCCATTGTGAAGGGCGTGTGTAAAAGACCGATTTATCCCTCTGACCAAGTCCAGGCTTTGACCCGGTTTCAAAAGGTCACATTCCGAGTCCAACTACTTATTCCACACGGCGGAACCCGAAAAGGTCATATGAAACCAGCGTCTCTAGAAGGAGATTTTTGCGGCTGCATGACATGACTTTGTTGGTTGCTTGTACATTGAACCAATTTAGTGGGCTAACTGTTTCATGAATTGATTTAATTTAATTTAATTTAATTTCAAGTATTCAAATTTATCATTATCAATGTCATGTCTATACTTTAATTCAATTTTCAAATTATTAAATAATTTAATAAGGATATGTAAATTACAATATATTTATTCAAACTCATATTTGAATTCAAACTAAATTTAATAAAATTGAAATCTAAGATTAAAATACAAACCTAATTTAAATTTAATTTGATTCCAAATTTAACAAAAATTATATGAATTCAATTTATTTAAATAAAATAATGAAGATTATAATATTTTTATAACAAACAA
Source organism: Erythroxylum plowmanianum (assembly GCA_025531925.1). NCBI lineage: Eukaryota > Viridiplantae > Streptophyta > Magnoliopsida > Malpighiales > Erythroxylaceae > Erythroxylum > Erythroxylum plowmanianum. The sequence continues at coordinate 18,024 of JANVCQ010000050.1, read as the reverse complement.
AAATATTTTTTTGTTGTCCACAAGGTATCTTAAGGGAGTCTCAATTATAGAAAGATACCTTTAAGCTATTCACATCCAAACTAATTCTCACTCGAGTTAGGTAGGTCCTTTGCAGGAGGCAAAGCTCTAGCCTCAAGTTTTAAACGACTATATATATGAGAATAGTTCAAATTCATAATCTCATTTAATCCAAAAGAGTCTCTTACCTACCCCCCTGAACCCTGAGTTTATAAAAAACAAAAACATTAATGTAAAATGCATGCATCTAACCTCTTAATCACATGGGAATTTACGAAACAACATTAAAAATAACAGACAAGTTGTCCTATTTGTAATAAAATTAACATATCTCGAAATTGCACATTGCACTTCCCCCCACGTCCAAACCATTATTAATTAAACCTCTGTCCCTTAATTAATATGTTAAGCTTGTGATTAATTAAATTCCCAACTCTCATTTTTCAAATAATAAGAGACAAACTGTATATTTATTTTCTTAATTCTTCTCAATACCACACGAAGCATGCGCCACGAGCCACGAGTTACGCTAGATGACGTAAGCGGAAGGCATCATGCTGGCGTCACGTAATGATCGTACGTGTAATAATTAGCGCGACTAACGCGTCCCTCTCTCTCTGCTCCCTGTGATCCTCACCTCCAAGTCGGCTTAAATAATTTCCCCTTTTTATTTACTTAAATTTAAATTTGTCCTCAAATTTTAGCATTATATGCACTTTGATTTAGTTAAAAATAATACGAGGAGGAATATAAATCTTTTATAACTTTTAGCATAATTTTATAAGATAAATAATTATCTATAAGATTATAAGTTCAAGTTAAAAAAATAACCGTTTTATAAAAATATAAAGATAAGTATCAGTATATTATGACTTTTTTCAGACTCATATAAAATAGGGAGTCTTGTATATTGGGTCTATTAAATTTTATATGATAAAAAATATTTGTATTTATTTTACCTTTACTTAAATAAATGTACTTTATAAAAATCCTTAAATAGTAAAAATTAAATTGTGATGTGAGTTTAGTAATTTGGTATGTTTCATTGTTTTAGCAAATATATTAGATTGGGAGCATAAAGTGACTTTAATTATAACGAACTGGTCAGAAATTGGACTTTCCTTTTGCTTTGAATCATATATTTCCTATGACCAAAGACCGGTCTTAACGAAGAACAAGCCATAGCTGGTAAGCTTTTTTTTTCCCTCAGTCAACCTTCTCCATTTCTATTACTTTTCTTCTCTCTTTTATTATCCTCTCCGATCCCCCTAGAAAACTTATTCTTCGTGTCAGCTTGTTTGGCCTTTTTCAGTGATCCCAAGTTCTGTAAATGGTTCTGCAGAACTTAAACCTCAGCTTTGTTTCTGGACTTTCATGTCAAGTTTGGTAGCTTCTCCTTCTTCTTCTCCTTCTTCTTCTTATATTCATACATTTCCACTTGCTTTTTCATATCCTGCTGAGTCCTTCAATCCCTTTGCTCACCTGTAGGTTCTGGTCAGGTTACATGAACTACCTTGTCCCAGTTTTTACCGAGTAAATCAGCAACTACTCTCGTTACTTTGATTAATCACTGTTGTTCTTGAAAATGGAGAACATGGGCGATTGGGAGCAGAAGAATCTGATAGCTGAGCTGAGACAAGGACGAGAACTAGCTAAACAGCTTCAACTCCATATCAACTCGCCATCTTCTTCTAGAGAAACACGTGAAATTCTGCTAAAAAAGATCCTGGCTTCTTATGAAAAGTCACTTTCCATTGCCAATTTTAGCGGCTCAGCTTCAGGGTCCGTAGTAGCAGCGTCGGAGCAGCAATATTACACAGGACCACCTGCTATTCGACTGTCGGAGTCACCGCCGTCTCTTAGTGGTGAGGACTCCGACCGTGATCTCAAAGACCACGACCTCAAAGATGGCTCCAGAAAGAGGTACATAGAACATCCATTAACGTGGTCGGTGATATATAGATTGACTTGTTCCAAATTTACGTTTACGAAGTTTCATGTTGGTATGTGATGATTCGACAGGAAGGACATGCCAAGATGGACGCAACAAGTTCGAGTTAGTCCAGGAATGGGATTGGAAGGTCCTCTTGATGATGGATATAGTTGGAGAAAGTACGGACAAAAAGACATACTTGGAGCTAAGTATCCGAGGTTGGATCTTTTTCCCTAAAAATTGTTTCTCTTTTCTTTCTGAAGCTACTTAACAATGGAGCATTTTTCGTTTCAGAGGGTATTACAGGTGCACTCATCGAAACCTCCAAGGTTGTTTAGCAACAAAACAAGTACAGAGATCCGATGAAGACCCGACAATCTTCGAGATTACCTACAGAGGAAGGCACACCTGTAACCAAAGTACACACATCATATCTCCAACTCATCAACACCTCGAGATTCAAGAACCGAACAAGAACATGATGGACCAGCCACAACAACAACACAAGCCTCAAACTCTGACAAACCAACACCAATCACAAGAACTGCTCATTAACTTCCGAACTGGGCTCAAAGTCATCACCGATACCGAAGACTTGGACTCCATGAACGAACAGTCACGTCCTTCTTTCCACTTCCCATCCACATCCACCGTGAAGCCTGAAACTCACATGTTCTCTCCTTCCACCACCGATAACAGCTTCACAGGCAACTTTTCTCCGTCACTGATATCACCCTCCACATCAGGGACGAACTATTTCTCCGTTTCTGCAAGTGGGATTCAGTATAGCTATGGAGGAACCCAAAGCTTTCATCAATCTGAGCTTACTGATCACATGATCTCCGCCGCGGCCTCCTCCACCAACTCTCCCACCGTGGGCTTCGATTTCCCACTGGGTAATCTTGCGTTTGATCCAAACTTCACATTTGGCAACAATTCAGGATTCATCTCCTAAATTTACTTGTTGCATATGGGTAGTTTGTTCCATGCGAGTCTGAAGAACGATAGCATATGTCGTATGTGACAAGTTTCTAGCTAGTTACTTAGGTTTATGGAGTGTAACCTAAACTATAATTGTTAATTTTCGAGAATGTATTTTATTAAATTTGAGATTGGATTAGAATCATAATTTTGATTATAAGCTTAATCATAATAATTGGAAATGATAAAGCTTAAAAAGAATCATTTTATAATTTAGTTGTAATAGCAATCTTTTGTACTCAAAAGGTGGAATCGCCCACCCTAGGCGCCCCCACACTCCGGCTCGACAGAGGTGTAAGCAATCTTTGTACTATGTTTCTAAGACATTAGAATCTAAGACTAATTTGGGAGGATAGGATTTTCTGTCTATTATTATGATATCTTATTTTATCATATGAATCTCAGTCATTTATTTATGTGAGTCCCGTATTTATTTATGCAAGACTCACGCGGGATCCATATAAATGAATAACTGAGATTCATGGAACAAAATAAGACACTATAAAATTGGACAAAAAATACAGACTCTAATTTGGGAGGGTTTATTAGGAGTTTTGACCGTATAAATTGATTTGACCATTACCAGATGAAGAAACACAAAAAGAGGTTGTTTCAGTCAACCTTTGACCACAAAAACCAATTTACAATTAAATTGGAATATTACGAATTGTAAGATTGTTACATAAGTGACTTCGTTCCGGTCAAAAAGCGTTCTAAGATCTTTACTTGCGCATTTCTACATGAACTTGAAAGTTAGGCTTCGTGATGTTTAGTTTCGTACGATCCGATCTAATCTAACGTGTAAGGATTGAATAAGTTTTGAAATTTATATTTTAACTTTATAAAAAATATACACTACGAGGATCAATTTTAAGTTGATTGAATAAGTTTTTAAATTAATAATTTTAACATTATAAAAAATATGCACTATTAATAAACTAATATTGTGTGATGTCAGACTTCACCAAACCTCGTTATTCAGCAAAATTTTACTTGGTTGTTGATGAGGTATAAAGAAAACCCAATAAAATAGAATTTAATCTTTTCGAACATGCTTGAAGTTTTATTTATTTATTTAAATTAAATCAAATTAATTTTAAAATTGGACTTGTAAGTTCTTTTTTATATGAGAAATTAAATAAATTTATAAATTTAAATTAAATCACAAATCTTAAACGAAAAGTTTCAGAGATTTTGTGACTGTTTAGATAGACTTTTGGGAGGTCAATAAGCACTTTTCTTTAATACAAAAGCATTTTTAAGAAAAATGAGTGTTTAACTGTAAAATAAAAAAATACTTCTTTAATAAATATAACTTTTTTGGCAGTCAAAATATAACTTTTTAAAAGGCTCAAATTTGAAATTTCTCAAAAAAGCTTCTTAAATAGTTTGTTGGGTAGATTTTTTAGATCAATTAATGAGCCTAATTTTTAGTCTCTATTGTCCTTATTTTTTACACATAATTTTCACATTATCCACAAACTCATGTTCACGTTTATTTTGATATTTATATAATATTATTTGATGTTTTATATATTTTAATATTTATTTTTGATATTAGTTTTATTTATGTTATAATTCATAAAAAAATTTGATTAGATATATTTTCATTTATGTTTCATATGGTTTAAAAATTATATAATAATTAACATATTGTGCTTTGCATATTGTTTAATATACTTTAAATAATATTTATATTCATAAATAATTTTTATGACAAAATAAAGTATAATTAAAATTAAAAATGCTTTTATTTTTATATTGTCAAACAATTTACTGTACGAAATATTTTCAAAAAATTTTTTTTTTAAAATAATAATTAAATAATTAATTGATTTTTTATAAAAAAAATTTAACATCTACGAAATAATTCTGCTGACAAAAACTTTATTAATATAAACACAACTAAACATATTCGTTACACAATTTGGATTACTTTATTTGACAGATTAAGTCAAGTATAACTCAATTGGGCCTTCCATGCCCCAATTGGCAATCCAGAACCACAAAGGAATTAGTAAAAGGTGGTTCACACATCACCTGCACCTGCTAACAGACCCACCACTTGTCAATTTGATTGCCCATGTTTGGGGTTAAAGTCAAATACGAACCATAAAACCAATTTACACCTGAAAATGATACGATGTGGTCCTGTCCTAACCTAACCACTCCCTCCATGAAAGCACTTCGTGAAATTACGGGCTAGCTTCTCTGCAGTCTTCTATCTGAGAATAGAGGGACCGTATACATCAACCTTAATGATGAAGTCTTCCAAACAAAGTATTCTTTTGTTAAAATTATAGAAATTCAACCAAATAAGTTAATGTGAGTAGTTCAACACTCTCATCCCTTAATTAGAGGTCTCGAGTTCGAATCCTGGGAATGGAAAAATTTATTTGGCCAGCACTTTACTCCTTACGGGCTGACCAGGTGCGAGCGGGGATTAATCTGAGAGTGGATGGCTTAAAGGCGCCTTCTCACAGTTGGGATCCTCTTAGGACACCTCGTGGGCTAACAAAAAAAAAATAGAAATTCTCATAATTTAAGAAATTAAAAAAAAACTCTTAATTTTTTAATTTTTGGTTTTTCAGGAATTTTTTTTTAAAATTTTTATTAAAAAACATTGATAAAATATATGCAATATAAATATTAGACGTAGACTAATCAAATATCACTAATATGATAACTCAAATTAACTCTTAAATATGAACTGAATTAATTAAATTTGACTTAAATTAATAATTTAAAATAATTATAATAAATTATCAGTTTAAGTCAGATTCAATCAATTTTGTACAAATTTTAAAAAATAATATTCGCTTAATCCATGTTTAAGGTTTATATTACGTGTATTTTATCGTTATTTGTTATCTAAATTTTAAAATAAAGCGTTTTAGTGAAAAAATTAGAAATCATTTAGAATTTTAAAAACTAAAATTTTTTAAATATTTCTCAAAATAAAAAAGTTTAAATGTTTTATCTTTTTCCTTTTAACGTGTCTTAAATTTGTCAACGAAAAGCACATTTTGAAGACTTTAGAAACCTTCAAGAACTAGTACGTTTGAACCATTCTATGATCGTTAAAGCAAGAAAACCGACCATGGCACTAGCTACTCATTAATGGTCCATTCCTGTCTCCATCCTTCAAACACGCCCTATTCCGAAACCTATCTAAGCTAAGCATACATCTTAGAGTATCGATCATTTGGCCCACTGCATTTTCATGGTGACTTTCGTTTAGTTTTTGGACTGAATAGTCATAACAATACGTTCATATTCTCTCCGTTTGCGTAGAGGTTGGGGAAGATGAAGACATAAGAGTGAAATTTAACGGAAGGAGCAGTGTAGTATTTCACTACAACGAAATAGACATTTAGCTATGTTTTTTCTTGCTAAGTTCGCAAAATCATCGACAAAAGTTATCATATTGCGAAGATTTTTCAAATCGTCATTAAAACTATGTCTTTAATGACTAACTAAACAAGAGTCACAAAAGGAACAACATTTCGTGACGAATCACAAAAATCATCTCCAAATTTTGGTGACGCTTTTAAGAAATCATTATCATAATTTGTTAAATATTTGGTGACCAATGTTCGAAATCGTCACCAAAGGGTTCACAATCGGTGATGATTATATAAAATTATCACAAAAAAGACGTTTGGTTTTTGCTACTTTTTAATGTTGTCGTTAAAACTAAAAGTGACAATTTGGTGGCAATATTTGAAAGCGTCACCAAAAGATCAAAATTTAGTGACGAATTTTGAAAATAGTCACCAAATGTTGCACATTCAGGACGGTGACGATTTCTAGAAATCGTTATTAAAGGTTCTACAGTAATTTGCAACACTTTTGGTGACCTTTTTCCTAAATCATCACCAAATCGTTGAAATTTTTCAAAATTGTAACATTTTTATAATCTGTCATAGTTAAGATATATTTTATTGACGATTTGTTTTGAATGTTTACAACTTATTATTGAAAAAATACACTTAACATAATTTTAAGTGTTAAACAATATTAATTAATCATTAATATTTACTAACATTGCAAAAATTAGTTATAAAAATTTAAATAATTGTAGCATTATAATAATATAATATATAGAGTAGTACAAACTTTGAATTAGAAGTTTAACAATTCATACAGTCATAGAACAAGAATAATAACAGTCCACACTCAATAGTACGTAGCTTGATCGCTAACTAGTAGAGAGGTTGTTTGACAAATTCTTACAGATACAAACAATAAATCAACTTTAAAGCTGAGTCCAGTTGATTGCATCGATAAATGACAATGATATAATTATTTTTTTAGATTTCAAGTGACATGAGAGTCGTTAAAGGTAAATGAGTTCTCGTTTTTTGGATTTCCGAGAAGGGCAATTTCGAAGACACCAATTGAAATAGTGATAATTCTTCCCTCAGGTGTAGGTTTTTCACACCCTCTTGCAACAACTCTTCCGTTATAGCTAAACTTATAGAAGGTACAGTGAATGAGTCGCTAGATTTACTTTGGGTCAATTGAGAGAGTTTTTAAAGCAATTATGTTGCAAGACACTTAAAGCTGAAGAGCTTGATAAAATGGAAAATCACATAGCATTGATTTTATGTAAACTTGAACTATTATTCCCCCCATCGTTTTTTGATGTTATAGTTCATTTGGCAATTCACTTACCATATGAAGCAAAACTTTGCGAACTGATGCAAATTCGATGGATGTTTTTGATTGAAAGGTAATTCATATTAAATTCAACAAGTTTTTTTCTATGTTATTTGTCTATAACAATTCCTAAGTTTATAACTGTTTATGTTCAGGTTTTTATACCCTCTTAAGCGTTATGTATGTAATAGAGCTCAACAAGAGGGGTTTATTGCAGAGGCTTATACAGCAAATGAATGGTTAACTTTTTGTTTAATGTACTTAACTGATGTGGAGACAAGATTTAATAGACCAGAGTGTAACTTTGATTTTCATGATGATGGTAGGTTGTCTATTTTCCCCCAAAAATCTAGGCCACTTGGTGTGGATAAATACGTGGAGTTAACTAAAGACGAATTCAAAATCACTCATTAGTATATTTTGAACAATTGCGAGAAAGTCGATACAGACATGGAGTACATATATTCCTTTTCATTCAAACAATCATATTACAATTTTCTTTATTCACTCTGAGATCTTACTGTCGTTGTCTTTTTCAAATAAAGAGCACAAAAACACAATTCGCAACAAAGGGATTATTAATTTTAAAGAAAGACACATGTAGAAGTTTGAACCATGATTTAGAAATCGAGTAAGTTTCATATTGATTACATATTGTGAGAATATGAGAATATGTCTCATCCTCATATTTATTTTCAATTTATCGTACACATGATATAGTTACATAACCGTAACACGCAAGAAGCGACAACAACATTATATAATTTAGCATGTGGGCCTTATATTTGTGGGAAGAAATACACAGGCTGTATTGTTAATGGAGTGAGATTTTACATACAAGATCGAGATAGTTAAGTTAGAAGTCAAAATAGTGGGTCATCGTTGAAGGATGTCATGGCGATGAAATCATTGACTTTTAAGGTGTCATCTCTGAAATAATAAAGTTACACTACATCAAGGATAAGAAAATTTGATCCAACTTATATGAAAGTGAACGACATATTACTAGCATAAATGTTAGTAAGACATGATATGATAATGATCCTTTTGTCATTGCAAGTCAAGTCAAACAAGTTTTCTACATCAACGATACTGTATTGGGTAGCAATTGGAAGGTTGTTCAAAAGTTTCAACGAAGGAATGCCTTTGATTTTTGTGAAAGGGATATTGGTCAATTGGATAAGGATGCAGATGGAGTCTATCAAGATATTAGACTGGAGTTTAACAATAAAGGCAATTTAGTAGAAGATGCAGATATATCATCATTCCATAAGAGAGATGTCGATCACAACATAATTCAACTGGATAAAGTCCAAGCCCATCTTATCTTACAAACAGAAGAAGACTATACTCAGGATGACTTAAATGACGATGACGATACGTTGCTCGAATATATTTGTTAGGATATATGTTATATATCTAAATAATTAGATTTGGCATTATTTATTAATTGGACATATAAATATTAATTAGATAATGATTTGGATTCAAAAGGTATATGGATAATCTTTTAGTTGAAAAAGAATCATATCTTAGATTGAAGTCTATTATCATGTTGGTAATTGAATTGTGTTTTGCATGGAGTTTATGGATAAAAAAAATAAAGATGGGGTTATTGCGTGGTTGAAGTGGGACTCTTTTTGATTATATGTATCGTGCACCAATAAGCTGCAAAAGCGTATCTTATGTCAAGGTTGGAAAACGACGATGAGCGTGTGTGCGTTAATTGATTATTGAATAAACACAGTAGTATTGTGCATGTCTTATGTGAGAGCTGAATATACGTGTGTTGTATGAGACAAGTTAATGGTGCAGTGAATGTTAGCTATGGTGTAGTGGGCCGGGTGTGTGTTATTGATTTTAAAAACACAGCGGCACCTATATATCTCTGGGGATTGCAAACACTGTCGATTAGCTTGTTATTTTTCAGTCTTTTTCATCTGGGGTTGTGAGATGTTATTCTTGAGATAAACACCGTGGGTTAACATCAATTTTTTAGATTTGGTCTTTTGGGATTGTGCGAGATTTCTTGGCTGCATCATTCTTTATTGGCTCAACGATTATTAATTGATTTCTTTATGGTTTGTGTATAATTTGGTTGGTGAATTTGTTATCGGTGCAACTGTGGTTTCGTGTTGGTGTTTATGTGAATCAGCCATTGTTATTGCGATGATTTCAAGATTTATTTTAGTGGAGCTAAACTTTTCGAAAAGTTGTTCTTCTCTTTTATCTCAAGTATTTTCTGTTTTTATTCTTAGTTGATTTATCAATTGAGTTATTATTTATTTATTGACTTTTAACTAAAAAGAGTGTTATGTCGTGTTATTGAGTGTGAAATTCTTTCATGAAAAGTAAGGTTGAGAGACAGTGTCAAGGGTTGAGTAGTATCGGCTTAGTAAAGCCTTTGGGTAAATCTATTATACTTTGGTGAAAATAATTAAGCTGGGTGAGAGCTCCGCAAAAATAGATAGGATGTGTCGAACTGCGTTACCAAATTTCTGATGTTTTTATTATTTCATTTTGATTGATTTTATGTTTTGTTTGTACTAGAAACGTCTACAAAAAATTGGAAAGTTTGCGAAACTCCTACCCCCTCCGATTTTTCAATATTAGTGATGAAGAATCCAACGATAATGTACTTAATGATGATGAATTTCAAAATCTTGATCATGATGATTGAATGTAAATAAATTGTTTGTATTGTTTGAAATGTTAGGTTCATAATTGCCTTATGTTGTTAATGTTTTACTTATGTTAATTTACAATAACTAGATGCATATTTTTAATGTGTCACTTATGTTTTTGCAGAAAGTTATTTCGAATGTTTAGTATTTGACTACTGATCTCCTTATATTCATGTGAAATATTGATGTTTGAGTTAAGATTATGCGTTATGTGCATATTTCGTTTTATATAGGTTCAATATAATGCAACCTAATAGAAACAAGGAAAAGAGGGTGGTAACAACCGAAGAACTTCCTCCCACACAACAACCAACTCAATTCAACCCCATCGTTCAACAACTAACAATTGCATCCTCGAATGAAGATAGTCAACAACAACCATTACCAACATCGTCTGTTAGTGCTGAGGGATCTCCATGTCTATTATTGTTAACCAAACATTTTTACATTAATGCTGAAATTACTCACTACATGTTTGATGTGTTTTTCTTATTATGAATTTTTTGTTTTCAGGTTCCAATACTAGCATTAAAAAGCGAGGTAGAAGTATCATAAAAAGAGCTGAGTTGGAACGGATGAATGTTGCAATGAACAACAAGTTGTCTGTGACCATTGACCTTACGCAACGTCGCCCTTTGGATAGGATCCAATATGTAAAATTTTCTAGTGAGTTGGGTGTCGTTGTGAGGAATGAATTGTCTTGCCTTCAGCATGCCAGTCAGTTGAAGGAAGATAACTTGCTCCAAAATGCTTTGGACAAAGTTTCAGTAATATTTCAATTCATTTGATTATATGTATTGCAATTTTACCTAACAAAAACAATAACTTAACATATACGTGTTCTTAACAGATGAAGCTCAATATCGTTGATATCGATAAGCCTGAGGTTTCATGTTGTGTTAGTTCACTGTTGAAACAAAGGTTGAAGGATCATCGATATAGACTTCATAAATATTACCAGTCTTTCCCTTACGATGAAGAGGAAGGAGACATGTTCTGGAATAGGTGACTCTAGAAAATTAGAGTGAAATGTGTGATTATTGGGTCTCAGTGAAGGTTCAGGTTTTTTTTTCTCGTCATATATTTCCTTCTATTAATTTTGTTTATACATTTTATGACTATTTCTCTTAATTTAGGAAAAGTGTGAGAAAACCAAGGTGAACATAGCAAAAATGAAGACTTCTCATAACACCAACTTCAAATTATTTGTTGTCGTCCAACAAGAATTTATAAGTATAACGTTTTCAACATATTACTCTATTTCTTAACACAATAAATTATATTATCTTTTAATTTTTTAAATTCATATAATAGAATCAAACTCAACTCCAAGGACTAGAGTGTGATAGGACCACATTCTAAAAGCTAATACACTATAAGGAAAATGAAGGCTGGACATCTGAAGAGATACAAAGTAATTATGTAAGTGCAAGCAAATTAATATTACATTTTATTTTTCTATGTAATATTAAGTAATAATTTTTTAGTTAACTCGATTTTGTACTTTAAATTGTAGGAGAAGATGTAGGAGTTGTTGCAGACATCATTGTTTGAGGGGAATCAGCCCAATATCGATGACATTTGCAATAATGTCTTTGGTACAAGATTGGGGTATATCAAAAGTTTTGGGTATGACCCTAAGCCTGTTGGTGCATCTTCGTCATGATCAATATATGCCACAATGCCTTAAGAGGAGAACCAAGCACTAAAGACTAAGTTATAATGTAGAGAAGAGAAGTTAAATTGTAATATAAAAGAAGTGAACAAGCTTAAAAAGATGGTCAAACAATTACTTGGCTCAAACTATGTAGTAGTAGTGACGATGATAAGGAGTCTTAGTTTATATATAACCTCTATTTTTTTTTATGAAATACATTTCATTTTATTGTTTATTTTATTTCAATTTATTATTATTCAAAAAATATGTCACCAACATTAATTATAAAATGTAACTAATTTATATTTCAAAATGTCTTAAAATTGTACTAAATTAAATTAAATTTGTTTCTAAGAATTATAATAAAATTTAAATTTAAAAATAAAATGTTGTCTAAAAAGTATTAGCTATTTAAGCAAAATCGTCACAAATTTTATTACCTACATTTACAAGAACATCTTTAAAAACATTTACTTACAATAAGAAATTATTAGCTATAACTATTTTGCTACAAAAGCAAAATAGTCACTAAAAAGTATTAACTACCAAAACAAAATTGTCACAAAATGTTGTTATATACATTTACAAGAACGTCTCTAAAAACATTCACCTACAATAAACAATTAGTAACTAAAACTATTATGCTACAAAAAAAATGTCAATAAAAATAGTTACCTACGACTACAGTTTAGTAGGTGAAAACATTTATTTATGTAACATATATATCGCAAAATAATATATACAACGTTCTTCGTTCTCGTTAGTTATATGTTTTAACCACAGAATTATTGTGTATTCAAACCTTGTTGCAGCCATTTCAAAAAAGCATCGCAGATATTGTTTTGGTATCGAAATTCAACAACCATTAGGGCAACGATTGTTTTTCGTGGCATATTAATATTTGCGACATTTGGTTTCTTTGCTAATAAACTTATATGTTGTAGAGCTTCTTTGTCAGAAAACATAGAACTCTTGATAACAACTTGGGAGGAGAAAATATAATCAAATATTGTATACAAATTGCATTTCAATGGGGTTTTACATCGTCAAGCTTCATTATCCGAATTTTAATTTCTGAGTAAATTATACCCAATATCTTGAGTTATGAATAAAATATTAAATATATCTTAATATACCCAAGTATATATTATATATACCTATATAATTTAATTGTGTTGCGAAGTTATTTCTATAAAAATATTTAATACTTGAAGTTTTAATATGAGAATTTTGTATAATTGTTAATAATAATTTAGCGAACCACTATGGATTAAAAATTTAAAAATATGTCATGAAATATTGTTTTTTATATAATATTGTAAAGTCTAAAATTTTGAAAAATTATAAAAAGATTTAAACCTTGCCAATTTTTATAAAATGCCTTAAAATATTATGAACATGGTAGTAAAAATTTATTTCAATATTAATATTATTATAATTAACAGTGATATATAAATATATAATTTGCATAAGTCATTATATAATGTGAAATTGAGATGTATTTGATAAATTATTAAAAGCCAAGTACTTGAAATAATTTACTTTCTAAGCTCATATGTATTGTGTTTCCCATTTTTTGATTTGTCATAATTATTTATAACACAACTTGCTCTTGCCAAGACTTCTCATTTTCAATTATGGTAATAGCAAAATAAGACTGTATGGTGTGAAGACAAAAGAAGAAAAGCGGAAATTTGATTACTCAAACCAAAGCTAAGAATCATGCTGATCTATTACAAAGATGTTACTCTTACCTACAAGTCAAATGACTAGTCTACTGTTACACTTTGCTCATAAGAAGACTGCTAAAGAAAAACGCCTCCATTGCCTATGCTCATTGTTATTACTACAAACTAAACTTCCAGAGAAAATGTGAAGGAGCTATAGTAAAAGGAGTTGCTGGTTAGGCTTGTACGGTGGTGAAAAAGATTTAGCAGAACGTTTGCTGAACTTGTTGTGCCAGATCCTCTGCACTTAATTGACATTCAATTCCAATCTATTAAGAAACAAGAACAAAACAAAAAAAGAAATTCAAGCTCTGAACCCCAGAATTAACTATGCAGAGTCAGGTTTCTTTATCAGTACTAATAATGCGGTACAATAAAGATTCTTTCCGTCATCGGGAATGATATATATGACTGCAATGATCTCCATATATCATCACTAGTTTGCTAGCAACAAGAACATTCAAGTCAGTTTAACCTACTAACTCTATTATGAGCCAGAAAGTTATAAATATGACATGCATACCATAGTATAAGACAATAACTATATTTGTAAAATGTCTTTTCTTGTCTGCAACTTTCAATGCATTTATCAAACACCCTTATCGAGGAATTGTGGAAATGACAAATGAGAGGTTCTTCGTTATAGAAAATTCACAGGAGAGGAATGCAACTTGTTGTGTAAATTGTTAAGCTTACTTTTATGGTGAAGGAATTAAGCATAGTGTCATCAATAGTGTTAATGGTCGCATCTAAGATCTCGAGAGAGAGGTCTTCGAGGGCAGAGATTATTTTCACGGCTTGACCACGTATGCGAGGAGATGCGGTTTTCAAGAGAACGTTCGGACCAGAGAACTTAACCTCCACGTCTGCGACTGGGGACTTGGAGTTTGCCACGAGCTCGTTGATGTTGTCATTAATGGAGGAAGAAGCGGAAGATGTTGGAGAAGGTTCAAGAGTGGTCGTGGTGGTCTTGGTTGGAGAGTTGAGGTAAGTTTGATGGAGTCTCGGCCTGTAGGGACTACCTGGTTGTGGTGTTCTTGGACTGATAGGTAGGTTAAGTCTAGGACTTAAGGGTGGTTTTCTGGGGCTAAGTGGTACCAACCTAGGGCTCAGGACTTCACTGTATACTTTTCTTTGCTTCTTGGCCTCGAGAGATTGTAGAACTTGTTGTAACTCATTGATGTAATCAACAACACCTCCTATTATGGACGCTTGATCACCCTACGCCATTAAAGAGAGATGAAAAGCTTGTTCTGTAGAAGAAGAAGAACCAGAAACATAAGCTCAAGCTCTTAAGTACAACACTTACTCTTTTGACATAGAAACAAGGCATGAGCGACCTTAACACAGACAAGTGCTCGTTCATTTGCTTCCTGCGGTTTCGCTCCACGGTGATGTGAGATATGCGGTGTTGCCCATCTTGGTTTATCTCCTCCGATGTGGTCTTTAGTCGCTTGTTGCTTCTCGGCGAATTTTCAAACTCCGTCTCCGACTCCTGCAAGGCACTGTAAGACGTAGATTTCTGCGACCTTAGTCTTCCCGTTTCAACACAACTCTCTTTGGACTTGACTAAACCATCCAATGGTGAGACCGGAGAAAAGTCGGCGGAGGCTGCAACACTGTCTAAGCTCTCGAAAATCGCGAAGAGGTCGTCGCCGTCCAAAGCAGTGTCGCCAAATTCAGATTCATCAAGAAAATCGGACAAACTCTCACTCATGGTTTCGACTCGGACTCGAACTCTTGCCTTTCACTAAAAAGCTTTTGGTTCTAGTGATTGAATGGTGATGATCATCGACTGGAAAAAGACACAGAAAACATGAAAATGGATTGTCAAGTTCAAGAAAATGATATGCCAAAAAGAGTAAATAAGAGAGCTGACGTGAAAGGGACTAAACTATCACCATCAACCTTTTAGTTTTTCTCAGATGAAGCGAGGTTGAGGAACCGTTGCCGTTAGTCTCGCAGAGGTTTCAGGAATGGGAACACAAAGCTCAAGAATAGTACAAAGAGAGCCAGTGAAAATAGATACCAACCTGAAGAAGCCGTTAGAGAGAGACAGAGAGAGGGAGACAAGGGTTATATAAGCGAAGAGCTAGTAGAACTTGTGTGATCTTTATATTTGGATAATATCAAAAATAAATAAATAATAGTTGCACTAAATTTTTATTTTTATTAAATTAATCTTAGAATCTTATTTAGTGTGTAAACTTTTATAATTTGTATAAATCAAATTAAAAAAATTATTTTTACTAATGTGAAGTGCTACAGTGATGAATATAAGCGTAACTGAAATTCTTGAGGAGTTATACATTTGTGTATTAATAAAACCATTAATTCACTATTTCTTGAATCTTGATCTCCACAGACGAATTATATAGCCAAGAGAAACCATGAATCAGAATAGAAGAGTTTGCCCTGCCCATGAGTCAATATTTTATAGTAGCTTCATTAGACCGTACATCTTTTTTGATATATCTAGATGATAGATAAGAGCATAAACTGCATCTTTCTTAATATAGCCAAGAGAAACCATGAATCAGAATAGAAGAGTTTGCCCTGCCCATGAGTCAATATTTTATAGTAGCTTCATTAGACCGTACATCTTTTTTGATATATCTAGATGATAGATAAGAGCATAAACTGCATCTTTCTTAATATATCTAGATGATAGATAAGAGCATAAACTGAAATACATACCAGATGAATGTCATCTTTTAACCACATTAACGAAAATAATCTTTTGGTCTGAATTGTATAAATTTTGAAATGTTAATTTTAGAAAATTTGATACTAAATTGAAAAAATTTTAAAAAGTTAGACTCTTGTAAATCAATAATCCCATAAAACATTAATGGTGAAGTAAAACGTTATAATATCGTACTATTAGTTTAAAATAAGGTTGTGTATTATTGGATCTCTTCAAATCTCGTCTTTCATGAATAAAGGGTTTAGAGTAAGATATTGTTGTTAATTCATGAATAAATTGTTATAATTCAAGAACATTAAAAAATAAAAAAATAAAGAAGTTACTTAGTTTAAGATTAGATTAATTATACTTATAATCTGTCTAAGTAATACTTAAGCAAAACTTATAATATATAATTATGATGCTCGTGAAACTTCATTCTTGATGACCTAAGAGAAAGAAACAGTTGCTGGTTGTTAGGCTTTTGAATTGCGGAGAGATTCTAAGTTTAAATGTGTCGGTTGTCAGGTGCGTGACTATGGCAGGTGCTGCGTTCAGCCGCCTAGCTATGTCCTAACGAAATAATAAATATATTTTTTAAAAATTATTTAACGGTAATATGTTTATAAATTACTAGCAATTGATTTGTAAGAGTACATTAAATCCTATTCTTACATAAGTGTTCTCGATCTTAGTTAATAATGTAATTAGGAAACATTATAAAAATGGACAAGTGAATCTAATTATCCATTCGCATATGTAGTTCAATTGAAAAAATGATAATAAGAATTATGAAGAGTATAATAGAAAATGGAAATTTCATTTCCGACTATATTAGAAGTATTGTTCTAAAAGAGGATATAAAAAAACTGTGCTTCCGATCATAATATATTACCGACCATCCTTAAATTTAGGAAAACAAATCTAACATATTCCAAGATCTAAGGGTGTGGAAACCGTAAAGTTGTTGGGATTGATGTGAAGAAAACATATTAACAACGAAATCTTATATGGGTTGATAAGAAAATGACATATTAACCCGAAATCAAGCGATCGTTTCTAAGAATATTAATATTAATCGAAAATAAACACATGGGTCTTGTTTGATTGGCATGAATTCTTTTTTAGAAAAGTAATATTTTTCTTAAAATTTATATTATCACATTTGATTTATTTTTTTGAGTAGTTAGAAAAGTAAAACTTTACTTGGATTCTAAATGTCAACACTTCTTTGGTATTTACTTTCCTCAAGAATTTAATCTAAAAAATACAATAGTCAATTTAACTCTTTCTTCTCTCTCAACTCTATGACAACTCTTTTATAAAATTGTACCTTCTCTTCAACCAATGTTACGAAATACCATATTAGACTTGGTACCGGATTAGATTCTGGTACAATATTATACTGGTACCAGTTAATACCAAGTAATGTTTGGGGTAATTTTTTAAATTTATAAAATAGTCCCTAAATTTTTTTAAAAATTACAAAATAATTCATTGTCATATTATACAGTTGTATTGTATGCTTTTAACTCTATTTCCAAAAATCATAATAATAAATAATAATCATAATTTTAATTTAATTTCTACTTTAATCTTTATTAATAAATATAATTAAATTTAAAATATATTTTTAAAATATATAAATTTCAAATAAAATTTGATTTAATAATTAA